>VONZ01001225.1:0-187492 GCA_012976165.1 Labeo catla
CTCTTTTGATGGAAGTGAACGCAGTCAAAAGAGACGTCTTAAAGGAGAGAGCATCGAGTTCGACTGACTGAAGGGGCTCGAATGGATCTTGTTGTAGACCTTGGAGAACCACAGCAAGATCCCAAGAGGGGATGAGATGCGACCGAGGAGGGTTCAGCCTCCGGGCTCCTCTAAGCAACCTGATTATCAAATCGTGTTTCCCCACCGATCTGCCCCCCACCAAGTCATGATTAGCTGATATAGCTGCGACATGAACCTTGAGTGTTGAGGCAGACAGGTGCCTGTCCAGGCCTTCTTGAAGGAAGGATAAAACTGATTTGATGCCACAACTCCGTGGGTCCTTCCCGTGGGAAGAACACCAGTTCACAAAGATGCGCCATCTTAGGTCATACAGCCGTCTGGTAGAGGGGGCTCTTGCCTGTAGAAGTGTGTTTACCACTGAAGGTGAAAGGTCTCTGAAGTCCTCCTGGGCGCGTCCAGGGACCAAAGGTGGAGGTTCCAAAGATCGGGGCGCGGGTGCCAAATTGTGCCCTTCCCCTGAGAAAGGAGGTCCTTCCTCAGGGGAATGCGCCAGGGAGGGGCTGATGCCAGGAGCACCAGGTCCGAGAACCAGGTTCTGTTGGGCCAGAAGGGGGCTACCAAGAGAATCTGTTCCCTGTCCTCCCTGACTTTGCACAAGGTTTGTGCGATGAGGCTCACTGGGGGAAACGCATACTTGAGCCGGCCCCTCGGCCAACTGTGTGCCAGTGCGTCTATACCGAGGGGGGCCTCGGTTAGACCGTACCACAACTGGCAGTGGGTGGATTCCGGTGAGGCAAAGAGATCTACCTGTGCCTGGCCGAATCGATCCCAAATCAGTTGGACCGACTGGGGTTGGAGTCTCCACTTGCCTCCGAGCGAAACCTGTCGTGACAGGGAATCGGCCATACGATTGGCTTCGCCCGGAATGTGAGTGGCTCGTAGAGACTTGAGTCTGTGTTGACTCAAGAGCAGCAGGTGGCGGGCTAGTTGTGACATGCGAAAGGAGCGTACACCGCCCTGGTGGTTGATGTAGGCCACAGCCGCAGTGTTGTCAGACCTGACCAACACGTGCTTGCCCTGAATCATAGGTCGGAACCTCCTCAGGGCCAGGAGCACTGCCAACAACTCCAGACAATTTATGTGCCAAAACAGTCGGGGGCCTGTCCAGACCCCGGAAGCTGCCTGCCCGTTGCAGGTGGCACCCCAGCCTATCTTGGAAGCATCTGTGGTGACAACGATGCGTCTGGACACCTGTTCCAGGGGAACTCCTGACCGTAGGAACATAATGTCTGTCCAAGGGCTGAGTGTCTGGCGACCCGATGGTGTGATGTTCACTCGAAATGTGCCTCGATGCCACGCCCACCTGGGGACTCGAGTATGAAGCCAGTGCTGCAGCGGTCTCATGTGCATCAAACCCAACGGCGTGACCGCGGCTGAGGATGCCATGTGCCCTAGGAGCCTCTGAACCTGTTTAGGGGGACCGCTGACCCGCATCTGAGTGTTGCCACACACCTCAGAACTGGCTGTGCACGCTCTGGGGAGAGACGTGCAGACATACTAACCGAGTCCAGCTCTACGCCGAGAAAAGAGATCCTCTGTGCCGGGGAGAGTTTGCTCTTTTCCCAGTTGACCCGAGGTCCCAACTGGGCCAGTGGTTGAGAACCATGTCCCTGTGTACGCAACCCATATCCCACGAGTGAGCTAGGAATAGCCAGTCGTCAAGATAATTGAGAATGCGGATGCCCACTTCCCTGAGGGGGGCAAGGGCAGCCCCCGCTACCTTCGTAAAGGCGCAGGGCGGCAGGGATAGGCCGCAGGGGGAACCTTGTACTGATGAGCCTGATCTCGAAGACAGAGTCTTGGAGGATCAAGACATGATAGTACGTGTCGCTCAGGTCCAATGCCATCAACCAATCTTAAGCCCTGACACACAAGGAATGTGTGTTCAAGGGCTAATGTTTGAACGGGAGCTTGAGAAAGGGCCCGATTCAAAAACCTCTGTTTTAAGATTGGTATGAGTCAACCACCCATCTTGGTACAATGAAGTAGGGGTCGGCAAACCCTTTCCTTCATTTTGGCTGAGGGGATAGGATCTAATCGCACCCTTCCCAGGGGGGCTGCGATCTCCGCTTAAGGGACCATAGCATTCTTGCCCTGAGTCGATTTATAAGAGAATGCCGTAGACCTTAGCGGATGCCTTGCAACCTGACTTGCATAGCCAAGTCAGGTAGTTCTGAGAAGCTTCAGGTCTCAGGGAACTATACCCGACGTACCTGGAATGGGAATGTCGTGGCTGAATAAGGCAGAGAACGCCGTGTTTGGAGATGAAGCCCCAAGAGCGCGGTGTGTCTTTGCCATTATGCAGAGTTTGTGCCGAATCCATCTCTCATCCCCGGGTCGAGAGTGGATCTGGACGGGTCAGCTAGCCCGCCTGCTCTGGATTGCTTGTCAGAAGAAAAACTAGAAGCCTAACGAGGGTTCTAGCAAGCCTACCGACAAGCTTGTGTTGCCACCTTCCCACAAGATCTCTGACCGCTGTGCGGTCAGGCCGGAGGCCCGGCTGTCGCGGGGCCTCAGGAGTTCTATAGGGGACCGTCCGTGGCGACGAACAGACAGGAGTAGTCGGGGGTAGAGGGCCGGAGCCCTGACCCGCGGCTCTGTCTGCTCCTACCGTGAAGGACTTTCGCTGCAAATTCTATCACGGTGTTGCCAGAAGGACCAACCTGGGAAATGGGGGGTAAGAAGCGGACTTCAAATTTCCCGCATTTCTGACAGGTGCAGCCACAGGTGGCGTTCCTGGACCAACAAGTAGACATCGCCCTTCCTAGAGCGCGTGCCACGACTCACAGCTCTAGGTTGGAACCACCCTCGTACTGAGCTCGCAACGCCACGGCCTGAACACCCAGAGGATGGCCGTGGTATGTAAGGCGGACGCAGCCTGTCCAGAAGCCATGTAAGCCTTGCCCGGAAGAACTTACAGGCCCTGAAGGGGAGTTCTGGAAGGAATCTCACAAGCGGCGGCGATTAGCAGGGAGTACACTGCAATCGCCCCCTCCGCCTGGGGGAACCTCTGAAACCCCCTCGCTGGACCCCCATCGAGAGTGGTGAAGGAGGAGAAGTTGGTTTATCCCGTTCTGACCATTTTTTTAAATGGGCTTTCCGCGATTTCACCAACTTCTCGTGCACTACCGGGAAACAGACACTGGAAACGAGCGTACAGGTCGTTACCCAGATGTCTATTAACCAGCCCCTTCTTGGCTTCCTGTTTCAGGCACGGCCGCCATTTTTTTGCATCCACCTCAAACTGAGAATCAGTCCCCCGTAGAGGCTTGCTCAGCTGAAGTTTCTGCTTCAAATAGTTCAAGCCCTTCCTTAGCGATGCTGCCGCTAACCATTTCCGCCCAATTAGGAGTTCTGAATAAGAAAGTCAGCTGTACTGAGACAGACTAACAAACTTGTCCGGAAACTCAATCGAGGGACGCACGAAGCGAGGGGTTTGCGGGGGTTTCACCCGGCAAAACCTTCCTTGCTTTGTAATGCTCGTCACCAACGCACATCGCTACGGCCTCGTACCCGGAAGTAGAAGGACCGGAGCGGGTAGCAGTCGGGAACGTAAGCATACGGCTCGTGCGCCAAGGTCATGTTTTCGCCGGCAAAACATGAATCAACAACAAGCGCTGCATCGGCGTGAGAATCTCAACACTGAATACAGCGGTCGTGTTGATCGTTTGGATCGAGGGACGCGAGGAGCGAGAGGTTTGCGGGGTTTTCACCCGGCAGAGCCTTCCCTGCTTCCTAATGCTCGTTACCGACGCACATCGCAACGGCCTCGTACCCGAAAGTAGAAGGACCGGAGCGGGAAGCAGTCGGAGTGAGCCGCGGCTTCACGTAAAGCATGCGGCTGACGAGCAAGCGCGTCCATGATTGAGCTCTCGCAAGCAAAACGTGAGTCAACAACAAGCGCTGCATCAGCGTGAGCATAACTCAACACTGAACACAACGGTCATGTCGATCGTTTGGGAAGGTAAGCCGCAACCAGGATGACACGGAGGGAAATATATGTTAACCAACACACAATCCTACCGTGCCAGCTCTATCAGAGAAATCACCCATAGAAGGAAGATTGCTCTTCAAGATCGCCGTCGACGCACCCAGGGGACTCTCACAACACAGGCTGTGCTAGAGAGGGAGAGACCGCTGTCTGTGCTGCAGATCCAACGACGAGAGAGGTGAATGTTGCTACATCTCACGCAGAGCCGCTGCATTCGGCTCCGAAGAACAGAACGAGTGAGCAGATGCACACGCTGCCCTATTATACCCGGATGTCCGGGGCGTGGCCAGCTGTGCAAATCTGCACACCCAATTTTCAGTGGCCTTTCTCAAAACTGTCAGAGGTGTTTGGGCTCTCAAGAGCGACCCCTAGTGTCGTACACTACTCGACACAACTCGGAGTGTACGACAGATAGGGAAATAAATATTTCAATATTTATTATTATTATTATTATTATTATTATTATTGTTGTTGTTGTTGTTGTTGTTACTACTACTACTACTGCAGTGTATAACAAAATTAAATATTATCAAATCATTATAAATATAGACTATATAATATAGCCAGTTTTAATAGTGGTGACTCATTCCTACATTCTGCCAAACGACTTGTTATACAAGTCGTTTTATAAAGACATTATAATGAATAAATAATGACACGGTTTTATACATTTATTAAAAAATACAAAGGAATCCAACAAATCAGTTTAATAACCAAATAATTTTATTTTCAAAATTGACTCTGGCGGTCACTTCAACAGACACCGGCATTTTCTAGTCGGATATGTTTCAGCGTTGCACCCGCATGGCGTTCAGAGCAGAGCATATGATTGAATTACTCTAATAAATTGTTTTTATGAAATGAAATATTAAAGAACTGTACTTCGTTAGTTGATTTAGAACGGCTTCCTGCAAGTACTTTATCGGAATACTGAGATGTTTGCAAAAGCGTTTCGTGTGAAATCTAACACCGTTATTAAGGGATCTGACAGGTATTCAACCAGTTAGATTTTTAAAGATGAGTTGAAAGAAATACACTTGCTAAGTCATTCTGATTCAGCATTGAGTAAATCAACTATCTACACAGCTCTGCTTCGTGCACATTCATTTCACCAAGCTGTAACAAATAACGACTTAATATTATCTATTGTATCTTCACATGAAGTGTCTTACGAAAGTATTGACATGTTTATGTGTGATTTCTTATCTTGTTGTATTACTCTTTTGTTTACTTTCCTGTCTGTTAATACATAGGAATATTGAGAGTTTCTAAACTCAAGATCGACTGCATTTATTTTCATGCCTGGTCCTTTCTGTGCATACAGGAGGAAGCTGAGAGCAGATATCTCTGCTACTTTCCCTTCCCTGTCGGCTGAGGATCTAAATGAGCTGATCCCAAATAAAGAAGAGCTGAATATTGTGAAGATTTACGCACATAAGGGAGATGCAGTCACTCTGTACGTCCTACATAAAAAGCCCATATTCTTTCAGCTGGAGAAACAGCTGTTTCCAACAGGTGAGTCTGCAGGTAACCCTTGGTTTGTGTAAATGATGATGATGATGTTTATTTACATAATAAATTTGTGTCTGTTCTCAGTGTACACACTGTGGCAGTATCCCGCCATGTTACCAGCATTTGTCACATGGCCACCTGTCCTGCAGAAGTTAGCTGGTGGAGCAGGTCAGCACCTGTTTGTTAGTATTCATCTGTGTGTGTCAGAGAAGATGTCTGACTGATTTCTCCCCTGCAGATCTCATGTTGCCAGGTGTAGTGGTATCTCCTGATGGCCTTCCTCAGGTTGATAAAGGAGACTGCTGTGTTGTCACTCTTGTGATGAACAGGTAACACTGCGCATGTGGATACCACAAGGTTCAGTCCAGTTAATGTAATTTCCTGAACCTATTCTCTCCCCCTATCATCATCATCATCTCTCATCATTTCTCTCTCTTTCTCTATTTGCATAAGCAAAAGTGACAAAAATGCCTAAAATGAAATTTAAAAGAGTTTAAATTTAACCATCATCATATTTGATATATATATATATATGTAAATATATAAATTATTAGTAATGTGAACACACTTAACACTTACTGCATTTTTTTAATTAAAAATACAGAAAAAAAACAGTAATACTATGAAATATTGTTGCAATTTAAAATTACAGTTTTCTATTTTAATATACTTTAAAATATAATTTATTTCTGTAATGAAAAGCTGAATTTTCACATGATCCTTCAGAAATCATTTTAATATGCTGATTTGCTGTTCAAGAAACATTTATTATTATTATCATCATCATTAATATTTAAAACAGTTGAGTAAATTTTTTTTCAGGTTTCTTTGAATAGAAAGATCAGCATTTATTAGAATAAAACTTTATACACTTCATACACTTTTGTAACTTTTACATTATACCATTCAAAAGCTTGAAGTCAGTGTATGTTCTTCTGAAAGCTGAAAAATAGAATGATTTCTGAAGGATCATGTGACTGAAGTAATGATGCAAAAAATTCAGCTTTGAAATAATAGAAATATGATATATTATTATCATTATTATATATAATATGCATGTTATATATGTATTATTATACATTTTTTTTATTATTATACATACATTTTGTTTGAGCCACTGAATATAATTGAGAAAATTATAATAACATAATTTGATATGTCAAACTATAGACGGTTCTGACTTTTTTAAATTAAGTAGTAATATTATTAAAATAGATTATGTCTTGATTAGACTAAAGCAAACAAACATTGGACTTGTTTACATGCACACCCATATGCTGATAACTACCAAAAAACAGCTTTTTGAAATAATTTTTCCTAGGTAGTAACCTCAAAACGTTATCATCCATGTGTCTAAGTATTGCATTTGTTATGTGAGATGTAATGTTAAATAACTTCGGAGTATTAAAAATGTCAGCAGGAAACTAGTATGGACTCATTCTCTTCTCACATTTGCAGTTTCTACAACTGCAACACTTGAGAACATCTTGGGTCAAGTGTGTACAATATATTTCCTTCTCCGTCTCACAAAATGTTCACTCTAGTTAAATGCTCTTCAATCCACAGTAAGGATGGTTTCATGTCACATAGTCAGACGTGTATGCTGAAATAAGCTGAAAGAATGCATTTATGGTGTTTACATGATAAAGCAAAACAATTTAACACATTTATGTGACCATGCACATTGTCAACTTATTCATAATCAGTGTAAACATGCTCAATTTATGTTGCAGAAAAATGTACTATATTGTGTAGTTGGCAAAGTAGATTTTGTAATTGAAAGTACTAGGTCTTCACTATTAAAAACAAGTTCTCTTGTGGGTAGCATACATATAAAATTGTCTTCTGGTGTTGAAGGGCACCAGTGGCTGTTGGCACAGCAGCTGTGTCGAGCGCTGAGATGAGGAACAGTGGCATGAAGGGGAAAGGAGTGAATATTTTACACACATACATGGACCAGCTGTGGTGAGCTTTGCATTACAGCACTATTCTGTCTTTATGTTCATTTACACTTATGTTTGTGCTACTTTATGTTAACTTTTTACAGATATCTTCCTTAAATTCTCCACAGGGCTTTTGGTGATAAGTCACAGCCTCCAGTTATGCCAGTCACAAACTCTCCAGCACAGGTAGAGGGAGAAACAGAGGGAGAGGAATGTGAGGAGGAAGAGCAGGAGGTGAAGGACAGCTCTGATCCAGCTCCAGTGGAAACATCTTGTCAGAGCATGCAGGAGCTGAGGCTGGATGAAGATGAGGTGTTGAAGGAGGAAGAACCAGTTGAGGATAAAGAGGGAGAAGACGCTAACGGAGAAGAAGACTCTAGATCTCCACAGGGTGAAATGTCTTTGACTTCCTGACCCATGTCCATTTTGTCCAATTTGTTTGTTCTATGTTGACTTTTATGTTTGTCTCATTACAGAGCAGATGGATGAGTTACTGCTGCAATGTTTCCTCCATGCACTAAAAACTAAAGTCAAAAAATCACAGCTGCCACTACTGACCGGCACCTTCTTGCGCAACCACATGATGTTCTGCTGGTAATGTCTCCTCTGTTATTACCTTCTAATCTTCCGACATTTTACCTGCTTTTTCAAAGCTCAACCTCTTATGTTCATGCTAAAAATTGGTCTTTTCACCATCATACCCTTTTTTTAAACTTAGTAATTCACTCAGTAACTGTCAGACATCAGAGACCATTTAAAAATGTAATAGAAATCACTTAAAGGGATAGTTCTCCAAAAAATGAAAATTCTATCATTAATTTCTCACCTTTGTGTCATTTCAAATCTGTTAGACTTTTGCCCATTTTTGGAACACAGTTTACAAAGATCTCAAATTGAATAGTGTGATATTTTTTGTTTTCTTTGTGCACAAAAAGTATTCTTGTAGCTTCAGAACATTACTGTTGAACTACTGATGTCACATGGACTATTTTAATGGGCCTTGAACATGGTAGCTGCGTTGCTGTCTATGCAGGATCATAAAACTCTCAGATTTCATCAAAAATATCTTAATTTGTGTTCTGAAGATGAACAAAGGTGTTATGGGTTTGGAATGGTATGAGGGTGAGTAATTAATAACAGAATTTTTTAAGCTAGAATGCACATGCATATGTATATATGTTTAAGTTCTTGAATGTAAGATTGACAAAAAAATTTTTTCCCACAGTCCTAAAGGAAAGTACCTAGATATCAAGAAGTCCAGTTATAAAAAGGTAGTTTTCACAGATTGTGAGATTTTAGTCCATGTCAGTGTTTTTGTTGGTCACAATGTTTCTTTCTTCCATTTTTAGCTTTCTAAGTTTCTGCATTGCATGCAGAAAGATCACAGTCTGATTCAGGTGAAGGAGCTGAGTAAAGGTGTGGAGAGCATTGTGGAAGTTGACTGGAGAAACCCTGAGTATGCAGTTGCACTATTTCACTATTACTAACATCTCATTTATAAACTTTTAATACAATTTAAATGGTCAGAACACATAATAAAAGAAATATCTATCACTTTTTTGTTTGTTTTTGCAGTCTGTGTCCAACAAGTGTGTTGTGTTTTGTTTTGGTTTTGAGGGAGGCTGTTTTTGCACTACTTTTTTCAGGTTGTGTTCTTTTAGCATACCAGAGGACTTTGAGCCAGAGAAAAAGCCTGAAGAAGAAAGTGGAGCTTCTGAGGTCCTGTACCAGCCCCCTGAAATCACAACACTATATGGGGTCACTGCGCGCCTGGAGCCTCTCTTTCAGGATGCACAGAAAAAGTTAACGAGTGGAAACATTTTGTTGTTGTTGTTGTTTTTAAATAGTGTATTATTGAGAGTGCTTTAAGCATGTGACTTTGCATTTCAGAAAGGGGACGCCTCTGAAGGCCGCTGAAGTGAGGAATATCATCACAGAATATGTGAAGAAAAATGAACTCGTCCATGAAACCAACAAAAAGTGAGTTCAGTGCACTTTTTATTCACATTTTCACTCTTTCTCTTGTATCTTGTTTACAATTTTGCAATTTTTTAAAATGTTTTTGAATGAAGTCCCTTACGCTTGCCAAGGCTGCATTTTTTGGTAATCAAAAATGCAGAAAAACAGTAATTTTGTGAAATATATTTAAAATAACTGTTTTCTATTTAAGTATATTTTAAAGTGTGATTTATTCCTGTGACGCAAAGCTGAATTTTCAGCGTCATTACTCCAGTCTTCGGTGTGACACGATCCTTCGGAAGTCATTCTAATATGCTGATTAGCTGCTCAAGAAACATTTCTTATTATCAGGGTTGAAAGCCGTTGTGCTTTTTTGTTTTGTCAGGATCCTTTGTTGAATAGAAAGTTCAAAGGAAGAGCATTTATTTGATGCTTACGTAACATTATCGATGTCTGTAATGTCATGTTTGATATATTTGTAAAAGTATTGATTCCCTTAAAAAAAGAAATCTAACAGACCCCAAACTTTTGAACTGTAGTGTATGTTGTTTTTATTGATCTATCTATGCAAACTACTGCATGGTTTCAGTACCAGATTTCGCAAGGTTTGGATTGAAGTGACTTCCTCTCTTCTCTTGTTCGTCAGTTATGTTAACATTAACCCTACACTTTGTGACTGTTTGCTGGAGAAGTCTGAATACCAGGAAGTGGAGAAGCTGAAATGGGATGAACTCTTTAGCAGGTAACTGTACACGAGCCTGTTCTTCTTTTTTAACATATCAAATTGTTTAGTTTTTATAGAAGTGCATAATTGTCTTATTTCAAACCAGATTCTCAACAGGAACCGTATTAAGCCTCTGAAAATAATATCAGTTCCTTAGTTGTGTTTAACTGGCAACTGCTTATATTGTCAGTCTACGATCCAACTGTGTGTGTAATTCATAACATACGGTTTAGAAATTAAGTAACTAGCTTTTTACATTTTTTGATAGAATGTTGATGGCTGCTTGTGTGTTTTTCTTCTAATTTTATCATGTATACAAAAAGTCTTAGATCTTTGTCAGTGTATATATAGTAGTCAACATCTGAAGTGGATCAATACCCGTTCTGGTCTTAGGATAACTTTGATGAACTTTTTCGATCCACTTTAAATGTTGACTACTACATATATACTGACAAAGATCTAAGACTTTTTGCCTATGTACACAAAAGGCCTATTTCTCTCAAATATTGTTCACAAATCTGTCTAAATCTGTGTTAGTGAGCACTTCTCCTTTGCTGAGATAATCCATCCACCTCACAGCTGTGGCATATCAGGATGCTGATTAGACAGCATGATTATTGCACAGGTGTGCCTTAGGCTGGCCACAATAAAGGGCCACTCTAAAATGTGCAGTTTTATCACACAGCACAATGCCACAGATGTTGCAAGTTTGAGGGAGTGTGCAATTGGCATGCTGACTGCAGGAATGTCCAGCAGAGCTGTTGCCCGTGAATTGAATGTTAATTTCTCTACCATAAGCGGTTTTCAAAGGCTTTTCACAGAATTTGGCAGTACATCCAACCGGCCTCACAACTGCAGACCACGTGTAACCACATCAGCCCAGGACCTTCACATCCAGCATCTTCACCTCCAAGATCATCTGAGACCAGCAACCCGGACAGCTGCTGCAACAATCGGTTTGCATAACCAAAGAATTTATGCACAAACTGTCAGAAACCGTCTCAGGGAAGCTCATCTTCATGCTCGTCGTCCTCATCGGGGTCTCGACCTGACTGCAGTTAGTCGTTGTAACCGATTTGAGTGGGCAAATGCTCATATTCGATGGCGTCTGGCACTGTGGATAGGTGTTCTTTTCACGAATGAGTCCCGGTTTTTACTGTACAGGGCAGATGGCAGACAGCGTGTATGGCATTGTGTGGGTGAGCGGTTTGCTGATGTCAACGTTGTGGATCGAGTTGCCCTTGGTGGTGGTGGGGTTATGGTATGGGCAGGCGTATGTTATGGACAACGAACACATGTGCATTTTATTGATGGCATTTTGAATGCACAGAGATACCGTGACGAGATCCTGAGGCCCATCGTTGTGCCATTCATCAACGACCATCATTCTTGCATGGCCAGCATACTCACCAGACATGTCACCCTTTGAGCATGTTTGGGATGCTCTGGATCGGTGTATACGTCAGCGTGTTCCAGTTCCTGCCAATATCCAGCAACTTCGCACAGCCATTGAAGAGTGGACCAACATTCCACAGGCCACAATCAACAACCTGATCAGCTCTATGTCAAGGAGATGTGTTGCACTGCGTGAGGCAAATGGTGGTCATTCCAGATACTGACTGGTTTTCGGACCCCCTACCTGCACATTTTAGAGTGGCCTTATATTGTGGCCAGCCTAAGGCACACCTGTGCAATAATCATGCTGTCTAATCAGCATCTTGATATGTGAGGTGGATTGATTATCTCGGCAAAGGAGAAGTGCTCATTAACACAGATTTAGACAGATTTGTGAACAATATTTAAGAGAAACAGGCCTTTTGTGTACATAGAAAAAGTCTTAGATCTTTGAGTTCAGCTCATGAAAAATGGGGGCATGTGTATATATATGTATATATATATATATGACAAGAATGGGTATTGTTTTTGTTTTAGAACAACTTTGATTAAAGGTTTTGATCCACTTCAAATGGTGACTACTGTATACGGATTGATCTGAACCCATGTGAACAGTGTTTCTCTGTCTTCAGGACTCTAATCAGAATGCAAGCATGCCATGAGGTGCTGTTTCCAGGTCAGCCTCCTGTGGTAAAGAAAGGACAAATGGAGCCGATAGACATTACTGTCGCCTCCAGGGGCTCCAATAAAAAGGTATGAAACCAACATAAGGCCATGACTATATATAGTGGCCCCAATAAGTATTTGGATGCTTAAGCCACAAATCTATGAATAGAATTTATTATATAATTCAATATTAAATAAAGTCCAGAACTTGACTTTTCTGAGCAATATTGACTTTTAATCTACTGGTTTCAAGATGATTATTAGTAGATGTATGAAGTCACTTCTCCTTAAGTTCACACAGGTGTCCTGTCAGAGGAATTACAGGTGTAGTTCATCACATTAATTGTGCACGTTCTATTAACATCTAATAATCAGAAAAGGTCACACTTTTTATCTTGATCATTTTTTTGTTTAATGTTTTTGAATGAAGTCTCTTCTGCTCACTGAGGCTGCATTTATTTAATCAAAATTACAGTAAAAGCAGTAATGTTATGAAATATTAAAATTTAAAGAGCGGTTTTCTTTTTAAATATGTTTTAAAATGTAATTTATTCCTGTGATGCAAAGCTGAATTTTTAGCATCATTACTCCAGTATTCAGTGTCAAATGATACTTCAGGAATTATTCTAATATGCTTAATATTAATACTGCTCAAAAAACATTTATTATTACTATCAATGTAGACCCCCAATTTTAAAAAAAGTTTGCCTGTTGTTTTGTCATGTTAAATCTCCTTTTGAAAACTATAGTGACCGTCATAGCTTTTTTTAATGTGAAAACACCAAAATTATTTTTTATTAGAGACAGACTGCCTTTTGTGTCTAATGTGAAACACATTTTTGTCACACTCATTGTGTCATTTATTAAGGTTACAATAATTAAGAATCTGGAGGCGTTTGGTTTGGATCCAGCTGTGGTAGCAGACACTCTGCAGCATCAGGTTCAGGCCAGCTGTGGTCTTCAGGAATGCCCAGGAGCCAAAAACCGAGTCCTCGTGCAGATCCAGGGAAACCAGGTTCAACAAGTTGGCAAACTGCTGCTAGGTACCGTATAGTCCAGCACTATATGACTGCCTATATCTCTGCCTGCAATCTTTTGCTTGTATGTGAGTGCACTTTTCTTCATTACAGATCGGTATAAGATCCCACGGAAATATGTACTTGGTCTTGACAAAGCTCCCAAACCAGGCAAGAAGAAATAGCAGATGACACCTCAATGGAAGAACCATGCGTTATTGTAATATTTCAAATAATATCTGTAGTTCAACCATAACATCATTTGTGCAATACAATAAATCTGATTTCATTCGGAACATTCTCTTAAATTAATCTTATAGTTGGCATAATGTTTCCTCAACAGAGCACAGTTTATCTACATGCCTCAATAACAGCTCATTCAAGCATTAGTTTGCCCTTCTGATCTAACTGATAGAGTGACTCCAGAATGACTATCATCTTTTATAATGATGTGTTGCCAGGTAGGAAAGTCTACACTGTCACAAGCAGTGAATTACAGCTCAACCTTAAAGAAGTCCACTTCCAAAACAAAGATTCACATATAATGTACTCACCCCCTTGTCATCCAAGATGTTCATGTCTTTCTTTCTTCAGTCGTGAAGAAATTATGTTTTTTGAGGAAAACATTTCTGCTTTTGTCTCCATATAATGGACTGATATGGTGCCCTGAGTTTGAACTTTTAAAAGGCAGTTTAAATGTGGCTTTAAACGATCACAAAATGCAGTTGTAAACAATCCCAGCCAAGGAAGCAGGGTCTTATCTAGCGAATCAATCGGTTATTTTCATAAAAATAATACAATTTATATTCTTTTTATTCTCAAACGCTCGTCTAGCTCTCCTTTAACTCAGTGTATTCTGGCTCAAGACAGTTAGGGTATGTCAAAAAACTCTGATCATATTTTCTCCCTCAACTTCACAAATCATTTAAAAATCATCCTACAAAACTGCAGAAGTACCAACCCAGTGTTTGCAAAGTGAACATGCGAAGAAGATCAAACAAAAATGGTAAAACAGTGATACAGGGTGATTTTGAAGTTGAGGGAGAACATGAGATGAGTGTTTTTCGACATACCCTAACTGTCATGAACTGGGAAAAAAAAAAAAAAAACAGTCCAGGCAGAGTAAGACAAGACGAGTGTTTGATATTAAAAAGTATATAAATTGTATTATTTTTATGAAAATAACCGAATAACCGTTATGCTAGGTAAGACCCTTCTTTCTCGGCTGGACTCGTTTACAATCACATTTGGGATCGTTTGAAGCCGCATTTAAACTGCATTTTGGAAGTTCAAAATCGGGGCACCGTATCAGTCACTTATATGGAGAAAAATCCTGAAATGTTTTCCTTAAAAAAAAACATGAGGTAGGACTGTGTGTTATGTTCATTAATTCTAATTAAAAAACCCATTAGAATTTGGAGCCCATTAGAACCCATGGCTACAAAATGCTCCTTTTTGGAGATAATGAATACAATCCAGTGTTATTTTAAAATCACAGAGATAGTGTTGTAGTTTTACAACAGTTCATATTTTTATTTTAATTTTAATCCTCAAATTAAGACAGAAAACAGCCTTCAAGGTCAATTATCTGATTTTACTATGAGCTGCTGGCCTACAAGAGCTCACAGCCTCTTATTTTCCTCTCCTTTGGCATATACATTGTTTAAATAATTAATTACGTGTTAAATATAAAGTGAAGGTTAAGCATCATGACTTGCTCATCTCATTTAATCTATAATATAACTTGGTAATCCCAATATTAAAATACAGCTAGTATGGTAAATATTGCAATATTTCTCAGAAGAGAGTATAAGCTGATTTATGGTTTTCAGAGTAAATGGAAACAGATGCAGTGGATTGACAGATGTGGATTAGTGAAGCTCTTATGAATGGGTAACATGACACATTTACAGAATGTTTACCCTGAAACATAAACAAAATAATAGCCACTGTCAAGGTCAGCAGTGAGTAATGTGTCCCCCTAATGTTCAAATGAAACCTACCATGGTATTGTATATGTGTAGGACGGCGTGATGAAGGACCTGTTTGGACTTGAGAGCAACTTTAAATAAATGGGTACCAGTGTGACCAGAGGTAGCTTTGCTAGTAACAAGTGAATGTAGTGCTTCCTTGTGGCCAGAGGGAGAACTGACATAAAGTGAACCAGATCACAATAATGCTTTCATGATTGAGGTTTTTGGAGTTTTGATCAGTGTTATGTTTTGAAAAGTGCTAGATGGTACTGTTCATCACTTATAATAGTCAGCTGATTGTGGATTTAATTCTGGACACGTTTGGAGCACATATCTGAGAAGGCCTACAATTTGTTATTACAGAAATTATATTTAAATGTTTGAGTGCATGTAAATATGCTTTTTCTGTATTTGTATATATCAATGTATTTTCAGTAATTATTATGAAATTTTGTAAAAAAAAAAAAAAAAAAAAAAAAAAGATTGTAGCCTATATTTAAATTTTTTTGGAAACTTTTATTTTTAGTGTTTAGTAAGTATATTATTATCTGATTAGTGTATACATAAATGTACGTTACCCTTCAAAATCTAGAGGTCAGTAAGTTTTAATGTTAAAAAATAAATAAAATAAATAGCTTTTTTTCTGTTTTTATTCAATTTATTAAAGTAATAAAGTAATTTATGTAAACTGAATCATTATATATTTTATGGTAATTATACAATAATATAATATTTTCTATATGTAACTTATAGTTTTATTGTACATTACAAAATATAGGCCTAATCATTTTATTCATTTCAACAAATTTACCCTCAATACAGACGTTGCATGTCTTTGGCTGTGTCCGCTGCAGACAGCCCACCCTGGAAAAACTAATTTCAGGGAGGTAGTACTAACCTCCCCATAAAAAATAGAACATTTTTCAACGCGTATTTGAATAATTTACAGTACACACATACAAACATTTATTACTTAGGTACTGTTTTATGTTTTTATGACTTTGTGAAAATTTAACGACTATACCGAATGAAATAGCTTTTATAGTGTTTGCATATTTCTACACATCTGTTCAATGCAATAATTTGTCCATGTGCTTTTTTGATTGCTGTCAGTTTAAGTGCTGGCGATGCAGTGTTGCCAGATATTGCTATAAAAACAAATGAAAACCGAAAAATAAATTAACCGAAATTAATTTAAATATTTTGAAAATAAGATAAAAAAAAAAAGGAACTTACCACTTTATTAACTTTCTAAATTGTCAAATTAAGTGGAAAAGACAAGTCCAAAACGATTATATTTGCTGGATCTGGCAACACAGCGGAGGCAGCGCCCGCGCCTTCGAGACTCGTTCACTCCGCCACAGCGTTTCGCAGCGATCATTTTCATACACGGACGCTAAACATTTTTGCAAACTTTCTAAACTGAATTATGCATGCAGAAACTCGTATGGTGAACTCATATCTGGCTACGTTCATGCTTACTATATCAGTACATGTGTCTCTCTCTCGCTCAACTCCTCTTGCTCGTTCTCTCACTTGCCTCCTTTCCGGATCCACCATGAACCAGGATTTCCAGGGCAAGAATCACATTCGTGTTTGTTCTAATAATTTCCGGTAAGGTAGGTGAAATATTAAGCTAATGTCTTAATTAATACTGCTCCTATGTATCTTTACCGCCTTTTAACTTTAGTTTGTCAAACTATTGTGCCCTTTTCTGCTTACTAAGTCCTTATATGATTTAGCAGCTTCCACACGTTTTTCCGCGGTTTAGACATATCAGAACAATGTATTCAGTAGTATATTAACCGTGCAATCTAAGCTGTTGTTTACATCCGAGTATCTCCAATATGGACGTGCATCCAGGTATCTGACCAAACTGTGATGTAAGTGCAAAAACCCTCTATTATTTAGGATTACTTGTGGCTGAGTTTTGGTCTATTTCCTGCACTGGTCTGGTTAACTTTCAGCAAACAGCATTTGATTAAACTCAGGACCAATGTGCTATCTGCAAAGTTGTTCCAAGCAGATTTTAACAGTACAGTAGCAGAATCAGCAGCGCCTAATTTCGCAGATCCTGCCAGCTTTGCTTGATTTTATGAACTATAAAGTACATTGAATATGTAAGTAATAGGCAATTATTCAATTAGTCAATATTAAAGGGCACTTATTATGCAAACTTTTATGTGGTGTTTGGACATAATTGTGTGTTGGCAGTGTGTGAACATAACCAACCTAAAATGACAAAAATCCACCCACTCCTTATCTTTTAATCCCCATTAAACCAAATCAATCTTGCTAGACAGGCAGTTTGGATTCTCAAAGCAGTGTGACGTCACATTGTTTAGGCCCCGCCCACAGCCAATGCCTGACAGTCCTGCATTGTCATAGGCTGTGTCCGAAAGCTCTAAAATGCTGCCTTCGGAGGCAGCATTCCAAGGCAGGAAGGCATCGAAGCACGTCCGAATACAAATTTGATTTCACTTCCTGTCTCCGGAGGTACCTTCCTCTGATTGAATTTTGAATGCAGCATAGATGTATCCTTCGCTGCCTTAGATATCCCACAATTCTGTGCGTTCCATTCCGTGACGGTTGAGCTAAAAAAAAATAAAGATGGTGTCTGAAAGTTGTGTTTAATGGTCAGTTTGTGTGTAAATGTATATTTTTTATTTTTTTTAAATGTAAGTTTTTGCACTTTTGATGTTATTTCTAGCGAGAAATCAATATTATAGTATCTAAATATTTTAGTTATCATCAAAACTCATTCTATTTTGTTGTAGATCATTAAACTGTTATGCTGCCTCAGAAGCCTGTCCGAAATCAGTTTTATGAGGTGCCTTTGTGCAAAAACGCTGCCCGCAAAGTCGTTGACTAATAAGGCAGCGAGGCAGCAAGTCAGCTGTCTAGGATTTCAGACGCAGCCATAGTTTCCGCCCTCAGCAAGTTGTGTTCGGTTTTCTCCACGCTCGAGCAGCTGTAACATCAACAGTGTTTTGTTAGCAATCCCGATGTTCTGTATTCAGATGTAAAACTGAACACGAGTCAACATCTGAGGCACTGAGGATGCAGTGGATTACTTTTATTTTTGAAGGTAATGCGCCTCAAAATCTACCTAAATACGTTTATGGCTGCGCAAATCATTTCACTCCAGATTTTTGCCTAAAACATTGCCTAACTAATGTTTTAACCATATTTGTATGTGTACGTTATCTATTTTGAGGTGAAACTTAACAGACACATTCTGGGGACAACCAAGACCAATATTACATCTTGTAAAAACGGGCAAGATAGGTGCCCTTTGAAGGGGTCATCAGATGCCCATTTTCCACAAGTTGATATGATTCTTTAGGGTCTTAATGAAAAGTCTCTAATATACTTTGGTTAAAAATTCTCAATGCTAGTGTAAAACAACCCCCTTTTTACCTTGCCAAAATCAGCTCTGCAAAAATCATCCTGTTCTGGTCAAGGTTGTAATGATTAAATTGTAATGAGCTCTGCTCGCCCTGCCCCTCTGTTCTCTCTGTGGAGTGATGAGCCTGTTTACTTTAGCCGCGTTTAGCCGCTAAACTTGCAAACTAGCATGTTATTAGGAAAGGCGATCGCAAAGATTCATAAATAAAAACCTTATACTCAATTCTGCTGTAAGTGAAGCTGGATCATAAATGATTTGCATGACACACATATGTAGATCGGGAGGCGCATTCCCTTCACAAACATATGTAATCCACTGCATCTTCAGCAGCTCAGATGTCGGGAGTATATGACGACCACTATGTTCATTATTACATCCAGCAACACAACACCTCAATTGCTCAATCTGAGATATTCTTGTCTAACTTACATCCCTGCTTCAGCATCAAAACAATGGAGGTCGGACTGTTACAGTTGATCTGAGGTAAGACGCTCATGTCGATCAACTATTGTGGGAGCGGCCTCTGTCGGTGTGATGCCAGGCATCTGAGAATGGCTCGATTTGAAAAAGGGATATTATTTTAACAGATTAATTAAAAACCACTGCATGGATTTTTATCATTATAGGGTAGATTTGTACATACACTGCCAACACACATTAATGTTCAAACAACATGTAAAAGTGAACTTTGCATCCGATGACCCCTTTAAGTGTGAAATGAATGTAATGTATTCATACACTTAATTTCAAAGTTTAATTACTTTTTTTTTCTTCCTTTTTGCAATTTCATAATTACTTCTATTGAAATAGTGTGTGGCCAAATGCATCCACATGCATTTATGGTAAACTAAAATATACTTTAATATAATTCAAATATATTATTTCTGTTGAAACTTTTATGCTATGTATGTAAACATAACTGTTGTTGCACATTTAAAATGAAAAGGTTGCAATTTAGTATGCTTAAAATATATTAATTTTAATGGTAACATTGAATAACACAATTTTAAAAGTAACATTAAGTAACATGGCAATTAAAATTATAACCAAGTACTTTACATGTTCTTTAGTATCACATCAGAGTAAGTGTACCTTACCTTTCTTTTTTTTTTCAGACTCTGTTAAGTGCCAACTTTTAACCTTGAACATCTTCTCCACTCTGAAGTACATGCCAGAAGAGGGAGACATTTACAGCTGCATCGTGTACACACAGCTCTCCAGAACAACTGTGAAGCCTAAACATGGGGTGAGGCACTGCTTTTGTGCAGATTCATTGGATTTCAGATTTATATTCTGTGACGTATGAATGACATCAACAGTAAATGTCATGATCCTATTCTTGTGTTTTTCAGAAGTGGACGTTGTTGTTCTCAGTGTTGGTCCAGCAATGTTTTGTGGAGTGGGTCTACCTCTGGGGCTGCAATTTCTTTCACATTAAAGGAAACAACTGCCACTGACAGCTCTGATATAAAGTAAAAGGTATTTTTGTATAATTTACAAAATCCCTTTTTGTGGGTATTAAAAAAGATCAAAATAGTCAGATGACACTGGTATTTTCCAGTGTTGGGACAGACTGAATGTTTACTTGTGTATAACATAATCCAGTTTTATATTTCAATACATCTGCTTAACTTTAATGCTGACTTTTAAGTCATAGTGAGCAACTTGTGTGTCTAGCTGCTGTGAGTACAGTGCATCTCATCCTCATAGACTGCAGCACACTTTCCAATTCTTGCTCTGAGATGTTACTTCACTTATCCAACAAGGCACTTTGAGTTCTTGAATACATCTGAGGGAAAACATGTTGCACATGGTTTGCCGCTGCAAGACTCAGCAGCCGTCCTTGCTGTCTCCCTATAGCACTGTCTTACATTACAGGCAAGAATATCATAAATAAATAAAAATAAAACTCAAGACTTTTTCCCTCTAAATGCATTGCATACTATTATGGGTTCAAGAAAAAGACATGCTTCCTGCGGGAACCACATGTGTACATCTGTTATGAAGTTTACCAAGTCCAGTTTTGCCACAGGCACTAATCTAACAGCAAAGATCATATCTGGCACGGCTCCTCTTTGACTCCCTAAGAAGCTTAGCCCAAAACATTGACTCTTGGAATGGTTTCGCTTGTAATCCGCGTCATCAGATATTCCTGACCATGAAAAGAGATCAAGGCTTTGTTTTGCCTGTGGGATATAAACCGATGCATGGACAAAATCAAGCCAGCAGGTGAAACAAAATCCAGTCAAGCTTTTTTTTTTTTTTTTTTAAATCGGAAATTTACACAGTAGCACTGTTATGCATTCAACTGAATGCTTTAGCAAAACGATTTGCGTATAGATATTTGTAGATAATTCTCACGGCATTCGATTTAATTAAATCCACAGGATTTTGATGAGTTAATGACTTGAGGTTTTCTGAACTGCATGAATTGAATGGGATCATCATTCAGAAAATTAACCAGCAGGTGGCATCCTTTGAAAGTATTATATGATAATGGCTAGAGACTGATCAAAGCACTCAGCACACAAAGAGGATATGAAACAGACATCCAGCCAGTGCAGGATTTGTATAAGACCCTTTACAGACTATATCATAGGAACAAGCAAAGGGATCAGATATCAACTTCAAGGCTATGAGTTGAACATACTGTATCTGAGTTCTGCTGTCATGTATTCTGTAAAAGCATTATAGAAGACAAAACAAGCATATAGGCCATCAATACCCAAAGAAAAAAGCTCAGTTTCACTGAGCAGAAGCGAACCATCTCATCTAAATCTGGAGAGAAATATGCACAGATCAAGCACAGTTTACAAGTTAAACAATGCAAAACACTTCTAAATAAATATGTTGGTGGATTTTGATGAGAGGGCAACAAGAGATGGGCTTTTTCATTGGAAGAAGTGTTGTTAGGGATTATGGGCTCATATTTTTGCCAAATGTCAGGTGTTTGGACTCTTATTCTGATGGCACATATTCACTGCAGAGGATCCATTGGTAAGTAAGTGACGTAATGCTAAATATCTCCAGATCTGTTTTGATGAAGAAGCAAACTCATCTACATCTACACACAGACACACACACGATACGCTGCATAGGTTTTCGGTAAATTGTCTGGAGTCACATTCACCAGTAGCTAAGCCACAGAAAGAGAGAGAGAGGGAGAGGTGACTAGAGCTGATTGGTATTCTGTGCGTCGTGCGGATGCGCTGCAGTTTTCCTCGGCTTGTGCAGCAGCACTCCGCCGGTCAGCTGATGAGCTAAATGACCCCATGCGTGTACTAATATGGGTTTGTGCGCTAGGGGATTCCGTTCAGTGATAGTTCCTCTGGGACACTGCAAACACTCACTCTCCTCTTGGATGTTGCTGCTGCATAGCTGCACTTATTATGCCCAAATACATTTAATACAAATATATGATTCTTATGATTTTATTCTAAAATTCCATTATAGTGGCATTTTAAAAGTAGCATTAAATCGTAGCATCAAAAGCAGTGTTTTAATTAACATTGACCCTTTACATCCACCTACCCACAATTGTTGCTTAGAGCTAATAAGATACCCAGTGTTGGGGATTGACTAGTTAGCCTACATGTAAAGGAATTATGTAATTATATTACAAAATATATGTAACTAATTAAATTACAGTTACTTATGAAAATGTTAACGATTACAAATCTCATGCTTGGTTTTAACATAATTTACATTATTACAATACCTTTCTCACAGCCTGACACAAATAGCTCGATTAGTTCCGGGTTTAAAGAAGGTCCGCCTTCTGAAAAAAGGAAATGTGTTGTGATTGGTTAGCTGTCCCAGTGTGTTGCGATTGGCGAACAGCTTAGACGGTGTTTCAGTACTGCCACACCCCTTGTTAAAGCAGTTAGCGCAAGCTAGATTAATAGTAAATCTTACGTTTTAAATATGGATATTTTTCTTACAAAAACGCATCTATTCGCTACAGGAGACCCCTGGCAATCGTGTGAGACACTTTATTATGGATGGATGCACTTTATTAGACTTTATTAGGCTCCGATTGCATTCATCTGGAAGAAGGAAGTCTCATACACCCAGGATGCATGGAGGGTGAGTAAATAATACGGTACGGTAGTGTTGAGTCCCATCCTCTGCCTGCGAGATCGCAGATACATGATATTATCGTGCTAATTTATTTAATTATTTTACATAGTTTCATTGCCCGAAACCAGTTCCAGCATAAGGATAAAAGCAGCCTAACATTATCAAAGAACATCATCGCCGATCAGCCTAGCCTATTGTAGTGCAAGTTCATGCATTATAAAAAAAACACTCATGAAGTTACAAGTGAAGCTATCTACACTGTATGATGAATAAATATCTTACCACACACTGCACACGTCTGCGGCGCGTTACGGCTCCGACGTGGCAACCGGATTAGATTGCAGCTTCGGTATGTGTTTCGACCCCCTATACTGCATGCGTCTGTGGCACGTTACAGCTCTGAAGTGGCCACTCTAGCTGACACACAAGCTGAGGCTCGTTGAAGCAGGTCTCCGCAATGAGACACCAATATTTCAGGAGTTTAGGACACATGCTTATTTGCTAACTGTTTTATTTCCAATTTGGGTTTATGTATATTTTTTAAGATTGCCTTTTTTTCCAAGGCTATGAAAAGATTTAATTTAAAAAACCGTATCATACATGTTAAACTATATCTTATGATTTTAAACAAGTAAAAAGAGGTGCTAAAGTCTGATTTTATGGTGACTTTGCTTTAAAATTAAATTATTATAATCTTAATTCAAGTGGTAAAGGAATTTGAAAGTTGACAGTAATCAGTGTGGAGTACTACTGTAAGGTTTAAAAGTTTCAAAATGATTATTAGTTTTTGTTAGAAATGTAGAGAAATTATCAAAAAGTAATCAAATGTAATCAGTTACATTTAAAATATCCCTGCTGGAAAAACAAAAAAACAATAGAAACCATCACAGAAATTCTAATGGTTTCCACTGCAAATACCATTACAGACCATCAACTTTTAACCATTAGAACCATTAAAAATGATTTCCTGTAGTGTGTTTTGGGACATATTTCATTAGAATTAAGTGGTTTTAACAAGCCACCAATAGAAGGTGACCAATTACTAGTAAGGTCCATTACAGTTTCCATTAAAACTAGGGCTGTCAAACGATTAATCATGATCAATCGAATACAAAATAAAAGTTTGAGTTTGCCTGTGTGTATACTGTGTGTAATTATTATGTATATATAAATACAAACACATTCATGTGCATATATAAGAAATATTTAGAAGTATATGTATTTATTATAATTTTTGCAGAATTTATGTTATATATATATATATATATATATAAATTTGTACATAAATAACATATTCTTTTAAATATATACATTAACTTGTATTTATTTATACATAATACTTACAGTGCACACACATATATTAGGCAAATATTTATTTATTTTGTATGTGATTAATCCCATTTTAACAGTAAAAGCTTTACAAATTGTGGGATTTTGTCTATTGTTTTTTTTTTTTTGTTTGTTTGTTTGTTTTGTTTTTTTCGAGGGATATTAACTTGCAATCTGTAACCTATTACGTTTTAAAAAAAATAATAAACCCAGTTCTAAAGATGCCGTACAGTAGATTCATTCAAATACAGAATACCGTGCTATTTGAATCTGTTTGTGGGGAGTGAAGCTGGGTGGTCAACGCCATTGTAAAAAAAGTGGCCCAGGGTTCCCAGGTTTTCACAACAAAACCCACCCAATTGCTACTCAAAACTATCCCAAAACTGGCCCAATCGTGTTTCGAGGGGGGTTGCCCGGTAAAAAAAAACGTTTCAGGGGAGTAAAATACACGTTTTTTGGTGGGGTTCCTCCAGTAAAATTTGCATTCCACACTGTCAGAAAAAAGATACAGTTCTGTCACTGGGGCGGAGCCCTAAAAGGAACGTATTAGTACCTTAAAGGTACATTTTAGTACTTTGAAAGTACATATTGGTACCTTAAAGGCACATATTAGTACTTTAAAAGTACATATTTGTACCTTTTCACTTTTGTACCTTGGGGTGCCGCCCCAGCTACAGAACTGTACTGTACCTTTTTTCTGAGAGTGCAGGGGCTAACTATCATGTTATTGGGGGCGCTTCAACCTGCGGACAACATGTGGCAACAGTGTTAAAGTAGCCCAATTCTGCAGGAAAACCACGGACTTGGCAACACTGAAGGAGCCTACACTTTAGCATACTTCTAAAAAAGAGTGCTTATTGCTGAAATTAGCTTTTATACTTAAAAATTTGTAACTGAATGTAATGTTATTTGCAGTTGAATTAAAATGGTACCTGCCATTTTAGACAAGTGACACCCCATCTGCCAACTCAAAATCATCCCATTATAAAATATGAATGTAAGCAGTGTTTCCTGCTAACCCAGTGTAATCAGCTTAGTTAACAAATGACTCTATGAACCGGCAAATGAGCCTTAAATGAACTGGCTGTTTTTGGCCAGTCAAAAACACAAAGCTCAACTAGTGTAGCCTGATTCAGTAAATAAAATAAACTGTTTTCTGTTTGCTCATGAATCGGAAAATGACTGCTTTTAAGTGCTTTGAGGTCCTCTGAGAAATCTAACCTCGTCCAGATAGGATATCTGGGATTGTGGTATTAGTGGTATTAGGCTACTTTCCGCAGTGCTTCTCCTCATTTATTTTGACCTTTGTCGAGTACTGTAACTATTTTCATCATGGTTATAGGCATTTTGCCATTTGATTAGATCGCAATCACGGAAACTAATAGCAAAGTTAGCTAAGATCTTAATAAAGACATCATACATCATAATAAACACCGGCTTGATCTTTAATTATTCTGTTCTAAAAAGTTTGAAGTTTGAGCACAGGTCAGGCTAGATAGATAGATAGATGTATTTAATTATGTTTGTTATTGCTCATTTGTTATGAAGTGTTACAAAAACAGTCACACACCATCCGAAACACATGCTGGTGATGTTTCCAACAGGAATATGAGAGGCAGAGTGAGGTGAAGAGATATACACACCCTCTCATCCATCCAGCAGATTATGACTGTGGTGCTGAGAGGATTGCTGGACAAAATGGATTACAACATTTATGTTTTTTCCCTTCTTTTTTCTGTTTCCCAAAACTGCTTAAATGATTTTGTAAAAAATGGAGGGAGAGAGTCAACTGAAATGGCCAAAGGAGGTGAGATCAGGTTTTGGGCCCCTGTGTCATTTGGATTGGTGCTCTTGAGTCACGGATAATTCATGTCGGCTGGACAGATATACACACCAGATGTGCACAAGGGATAGTGAGACAACACAGTTATTCTGTAGCATTTTTTTATCCAGACATGAAGATCAGTGATATTTAAAATAGATGCTTTGAGCTTTCATTCATATCCTCTTTTCTCATTTCCTAAATTGACCCTTTCCTCATATCCAGTTTTCTCATTCTGTCTTACAGAAATCTCATGCTGAACTTCCAGTGCAATG
This sequence comes from Labeo catla, assembly GCA_012976165.1. NCBI lineage: Eukaryota > Metazoa > Chordata > Actinopteri > Cypriniformes > Cyprinidae > Labeo > Labeo catla. Next base: position 26,176 of record VONZ01001225.1, read on the forward strand.
CTGTAAGCTTCAATGCATAAAATTTCAAACGTGGTACAGTTTACTGTAAATCCACCTCACTCATTGCACTGTATTATGTTATTTAGTTTGTCCTGTATACAAGGCAAATAAACACACAGTAGCAATACAAATCTCTAGAAAATGAACAGAATTAACAGGCAGTTTACACTGTGTGTAAGAAGTTTTGTAGCCATGCAGATGTGTATGGTGGTGCACGTGGAGAGGTGTGAAGTTGTGGTGCAGTGTTTATAGGTCATGAATGATTCATGTAAAAGGCCTCTGGCAGTGTCCTCCATTAAGGATCTGCATGGCTTGAGGGAAGTTATGTTGGCCCTGAGGCGGCGGCAGCTACCCTTTGAATTGCCCTCCACCACTCTCACCCATACAAAGTCAAGCCCATGCTCTGTTGCTGAATGCCTTCCAGTAACATCTCTGCCATGTGTTCATCAGCAATGCGGAATGGTATCATTTTACAGACATTAGTGCCTGTGACAGACCTGATCACTGGTCACTGCCTCTGTAACTAATGTGTCTTCATGCACTGAAACAGTTTCAGATGATGGATGCAGTTCACCTTTACACACATGTGCCTGGACCTGAGGGGAATCAGACAGAGATGGACAACTTTTGGATGTATGCTGCATCAACCGTCTTCCCACTACTCTAAGGTGAATTCAAAACACAGTTGCACCCACTTTTGCACATAGTATTTTAGTGCTAAATCCTGTTAAAAGCACTGAATTGGCACAGCTCAGAATTTAAATCAAGTTATTATCTTCCATGCATACACACCTCCTTTATGCATAAATTAGGCTCATTAAAAATGTTTTATAGATTATCGTTAAAGGGAATTTTTTATTTATAGCAGCAATTCATGCTGTGATCCAATCATGAGAGAAACATATAATAATTAATTGGTGATTTTAATATCCATGTTGATAATGGGATCAGCATTTCTAGACATTCTGAAATCTGTTGGGGTAAGACGAAACGTGTCAGGACCTACTCACTGTCAAAATCATACTATAGATTTAATACTGTGACATGGAATTGATGTTAATGGCATGCAGCTAGAAGAAAACAAAACTAGAGGTATTTCACATTGGTCACAATTATTGCAAAATATCTCTGAAATATATTCCCATTCATATTTACATTTTTTAGCACACCAGGGTGGAGGTAGGAGCATGAAACTGTCCAGCCGTAACTTACTGTTCCACAGGATTTTAAACATGAGGAACACAAAGGCCAAATTCCCTTAATTGTCTATCATAAGGAGTAAAACCAAAGAACATAGTTCTGATGTGCCAAACAAGACTGCTGAGCTTCACAAAATAAAAAGTGGCTGTAAGAGCTAAAGCATTGAAAATCCCCATTTCCACCATCAGGGCAATAATTAAGACGTTTCAGTCAACTAAAGATGTTACAAATCTGCCTAGAGGAGGGTGTGTGTCTATATCATCATAATTGATGGGGAGGAGGAGACTTTGAATGGCCAAAGACTCTCCAAGGATCACAGCTGGAGAATTGCAGAAATTAGTCCTTGGGGCCAGAAAGCCTAAAAAAAATCAAATAGCCCCTACATCACCACATGTTGTTTAGGAGGGTTTCAAGAGAAATCCTGCTCGCTTATCCAAAAACAAACTCCAGCATATTTAGTTGTCAGATACGACTAGAACAAATGGGACTGGCTTCTATGGTCAGATAAAACTAAAAGAAGAGCTTTGTGGCAGCAAACACTCAAGATGGGTTTCGTGCAAACAGGGATAAAAAGTACCCCATGCCCACATTTAAATAAACTGCTGGATCTTTAATGTTCTGGGTCTATTTTTCTGCCAGAGATCCTGGACATCTTGTTTAGATACATGGCATATTGGATTCTATCATATACTAAGAGATAAAAAAAATCTAAACCTGACTGCCACTGTTAGAAATCTTATAATGGGCCGCGTTTAGATATTCCATCAGGACAATGATCCAAAACAAACACAAAAATGCTTCACTGAGGACAAAATGAAGCTTCTGCCATGGCCGCCACAGTTCCCTGACCTGAACCCTTTAGAAAATGAGTGGGGTGAACTGAAGAAGAAAAGCACCAACATAAAACGGGGAATCTGAAGGTTCTGGAGAGATTCTGTATGAGGGAATGGCCTCTGATCTCTTGTTAGGTGTTCTCCAAACTCACCAGCGATTATAGGAGAAAAGTCAGAGCTGTTATCTTGGGAAAAGGACTTTGCAATAATTGGGTGGCAATGATTGTGGCCAACGTGAACTAGAGAAAAAACATTTATTTCATAATGAGATTACTTCAATGAAAGACTAGAATTTTGTGATCTAAAAACAAAAGCCACACATAAGCAATGAAAACTGTTTCAATTCCCAATCATGACCTATAGTTTTAGATACGTTTCATTAACATAATTTCAAATACATTGTTGTTTAACATGGTTCAAACCTCATACTGTACATCATAAAGAAATTTTGTCTTAATCAGGTGATAAATAGAGGCAACAGAGTACCAAGTTATTTCAGCCAGTAGAATCACTTTGGAGTCCTAGATATGCTTGATACATGGGCGGAGCGAATTGTTTATTAAGACAGATTTTGGCAGTTCTCAGTGGAAAAGGATGATTCACCGGCTAATCACGGTCAGTATGAATGCCTCTTTAGTGAATCTGCCCTTAAGCCTCATGTTTTGTGCCTTGTAGAGTGAATATTTATGACCGTTAATTAAAGAGTGTTCCTATAGATTTTACTTGCTTTATTTATGAGTACTTGTCACCCGTTGTGATTGTGGGTGTTCCTTCAGCTACGTGATTATGTGAGTCTGATCACAGCTGAATCATGGCATACATTAACTTTGTGCTTTAGTGGTGACGTTTTGTTTTATAAATGCTGATTTAAAAGGTTGTTACTGAATAATAAGCACTTGCTAGGAGCTGTTTGGGTTGGCGAGAGTGAGCAAGCACTGTTTTGCTGTCACTGTCCCCCATACACACACACACACACACAGTGGGATTTACTGCAGTGACGCAATGGTTATAATCTTTACAGGGTCACTATAGGGTTGCATGATATGCATGGACATATGTGCAAATCATATGAATTACAGGATCGGCAAAGACTGCCGTCCTTGGTGGTAATGACATAAAAATTCACAAATGAGGCATGCAACGTTCACATGCAATATTCATGCTCAACGTGACTGCAGCAGAGAGCAAGACTGGCTCAACACTCATACAGCTCATGTACTGTAAAAACGGGTCCTTACCCTGTTTCTACTTTATCTGACCCTTAAAATGAGTGTTTTCCACCATTTCAATTTTCTTTCTCATTAGGTAATTTTAAAGATAAAACCTGCAAGATGGCAAACTGAATTTTAAAAGTGTAAATATTCCAAGCTGTCTTTTAATTAATGAGCTTATAAAACTGCATGCAGCATTTTTAAAAATGTGCATTTCTACCTTCAAAAACTATTCTTCTTTGGTAAAACAAAATACATTCAGGTTGCTTCAGTTCAAGACCTTCGTTCATCTTCAGAACACAAGTTAAGATATTTTTGATGAAATCTGAGAGTTTTTTTGACCCTGCATAGACAGGAACACAACTGACACGTTCAGGGCACAGAAAGGTAGTTAGAACCTGAATTTTATGAAGCTACGAAAACATTATGGTTGAACCACTGATGCCACATGGACTATTTTAATGATGTCCTGAACGCAAAGTTGCGTTGTTGTCTGTGCAGGGTCAGAAAGCTCTCGGATTTAATCAAAAATATCTTAATTTGTGTTCAAGATGAACAAAGGTCTCATGGGTTTGAAATGACGTTAAGGTGAGTAATTAATTACAGAATTAAATTTTTTGGGTGAACTATCCCTTTACATCTTGTCAACATTACATTGTCATGTTTTACCATTTTGTTCAGGTTTGTGGTTTCTGGCTTACATGATTTAGTACTATATAATTCATCTCTCACTCTTTATTTTCAACATATCTTGCTGTTTTAAGGAATGGCCGTTGACTTAAGGACTTCTTCCTGGTTTCTACAAAAAAAAAATATTTTAAAACTCATAGAGACACTTTTAATGTTTGTTGGAAGTGGACATAATTGTCATCCTGAATATGCCTCAGCTTCCTACTACATAATTTATTTGCCAGGTCTCCTTCCTTCCTTGATCTATTTATAAACGCCAGTCTTTTTTCATTGCTCAACTCTCTCTTAGGCACACACACACATTTTTACACTGTGTATGTCTTTCTCAAAGATCTCTGACCTTTCATTTTTAACTTTTTTTTTTTCTTTCTCTTCTTTCTTTCTTTCTTTCTTTCTTTCTTTCTTTCTTTCTCTTTCTTTCTGTCTTTCTTAATTTAAAAATCACAGGTTATTAATCACTAGTGTGCAGCAGCACCGGGCCTCTTTTCAGTGGCCTTGGTTCTAGAAGTATTTTTCCCATTCATTTTTCCCCAGGGATTTTTAAGAACTCCTAATTAAAGTGTTATAATCCGTGAACTAAAAGCACCAGCTATGAGGTGAATCACCAAATTAGAACTTTTATTTGAAGCAAAAAAAACACCCTTGACAAACAGGGGGAAAAGGTGCAAGACTGTGTACATAACAGCTTTAATAAGGGGAAGAACTTCAATCCCATGCCATGAAGAACTGTGAATGATATAACCAATTAAAAGTGACATAAAAATAAAGCTGTTGATTGTATATATAGAAACAGCATATTTTACATTTATTGCAACACATGCAGGTAACACTTTACAATAAGGTATTTGTTAACATTAGTTAATGTGCATTAACTAACATGAGTGAACAATGAATACATTTCTTACAGTATTTGTTAATCTTTGTTAATAAAAATCCAGTGGTTCATTGTTTGTTCATGTTAGTTCACAGTACATTAACTAATGTTAACAAACATAACTTGTGATTTTAATAATGCATTAGCAAATGCTGAAATGAACATTAAGATTAATAAATGCTAGAAGTATTGTTCATTCTTAGTTCATGTTAACTAATGCAGTTATCTAATGAAACTTATTGTAAAGTGTATATACACAAATATTTCAGTAGCTTGAGAGTGTAGGAAGACTAATTGTGTTATGTATTTTGCAGGACTTCATGGCACTAAAGATTTCTTTTGGCATGATATGCTTGTTGTTATTCTCTGAATTGTGGAGATTTTTTGAAGCATCATGATAATGTAGTTTTTCACTAGGAATTCCAATATTAAGCATGTTTGTTTAAAAATAAATTGAAATAATGGTGTCAAATGCCATCAAATAACACTAGGTCCCCCTTTAAAGTCATCATAAAACAGTTTTTTTTTTTTTTAAAGCACAGTATGAGTCAGTGATATAATGCTTTAGATTATGTATCAAGGCACGTTCTATAATCAATCATCAAAAATCTGATCAAAAATCAGATTATGTAATGGCATTTTTTCTAACTTTATTAAAAGTATGTCATTTTTTATGTAATTTTTTTCTTTTTTTTAATGTATAGCTTTATAAAATTTCTAATTAAAACAGAATAGGAACAAGTTTTAAGAAATAAGAATACGTTATCAATCAAATGAAATCGGTATTAACAAAATTAATTTGTACAACAGGGATGGCACAGACGAACACAAAAGTGTCTTTTCATATGTTTAATGAGGCTCAGAGGTGGCATGAGTGCAATCAAATTGATAAATTCATGTTGAGATTAATGTTTTAAATATGCAGTTTTGAATACAGGAATATTAAATGATTTAAATAACTGAAAAGATACTTTAAAACTGAAAAAGTCACTGATTTAATTACTGAATCATATCATCCATTTGATTTGTTTAAACAGCTGATTCATTCAGGAATAAAGCAAGTGACAAAGGGAAACTGAATCACTGACTCACTAGATTCATTTAAAAACGCACGTTCATTCATAAACGAAACACCACTGTGTTTGGAGATGTGCAGCGGCTCAGTTGTGACTTGTTTCAAACTATTTTTGACAACAAAATAGAGCAAAATCAGGTAAAAGTGTTATTGTTAGACAATGTAAGTCACTTAATATTAACCTCTTATTTATTTAACTGTTGTATTACATTAATATCTCATCTCAACTCCCTTAAAAATCATTAAAAGCTGTCACTCATCTTAGTTTATCGCGATCTCACAAAGTTTGATTATAATCAACGAAGCTCTCTACACTGCACAATGAATCTTTTATTTACACTCTCTCTACACTTTATGAAAGGATTCATAAGATATGTCTGTGATACGTTACTCAACGTTGCAAAAACACATAAAAACCTTTAAAGCTCCCCTCAGCGCAAACACAAATATGCTGATCGGGTCAGTCGCACACGGTGCTCCTAAATATTTTTTCATAGTCGCACGCAGTAGTTTTTTTAGTCGCAAATGCAGCTGTAGAGCCCTGTGTGTGCATGCTTATTGCTGCTAGTTTTATTAACTGTAACTTTTAGTCTGCTTCTGTGTTTCATAATTTTCTTCCTGATTGTTGGTTTTGTGTGAGCACCGTTCTCTATTCATTTCTCTGATCATGATTTATACATGCTTTGCACTCAAGCCTGCACTCTGTCTACACTCCACTGAAGTGCTCAAGAAACATCACGAGATCTTCTATTGAGGGATGATATAACCCTTAGGGAAAACCCAAAAACCTTTGAGAAAACCTTCCATGCTGCTGCAATGGTACGAATCCAGATCAGATTATCAAAAAAAAAAAAAAAAAGCTTTCGGAGCCCACATAAACAAAACCCCACTGTAGTGCCAACAGCAGCACCTCTTCAAACAAAGTGTGACACATGCGCAAAGAACTATTTATTTTGTGACCATCAGCCTTCTAGAGTTGGAAAAATCTATGTTAGAGATACACAGTATACTGTAAAAAAGTGGTAACTTGCTATTGCTACCTAAAGAAGCTATTTATACCTGATTTAACATGTAAAAAATAGTTTTTTTGGCATGAATGTGTGTGTATTAGTGGGTTCAGATATGTTAAATGTTATTTTTGTCCTAAATAAAACCAGTTAATTTAGATGTTACCATGTTTAAGTGTACATCATGTACTCTCAGTGTATTTATGTTATTAAAATTCTCATGCTAACAAATTATATCAGATTTTAAGATGACATTGTTTCCTGATAAGTTATCACTGGTTTGTGTGCCTCCAAAAACTCTGAGAACATATTGATTTTATGATGTCAAAGGGTCATTTACAGAGGTCAAATATTTCTGTGGACCCAAACTGAATGATTATATTACATATAGATGGCACTAACTGTTTAAAAGAGTCTAATATTCAATAGATAGATCTATTGAATGGATAAAACTGGATTAAATTTAAGGTACATGTTAGAAACTGAACATGTGACCTTGTCGTTGTTGGCCTACGGAAACAAGAAAATTGTATGAGTTCAGTGATGAGTTCAGTGATTAATGAATCATATTGAATTTACTGTTGCTACAAGACATGCATGTATGCTCCCATGCTGATTCAGGCGTCAGTGAGTGAAAATCAAATTTCCAGCTGATCGCCCGAATACATATGCACAAATCCTTGCCAATAACCGAACAGCGCATTTAGCAGTTTTTTCTTTGCAACAGATTACACATAATTTAAGGTCAGAATACCTGCAAGAGTGGAATGAAAGATTCAATATGCCCTTGACGTTCTCCTGGGGTGCATTCAGGACAGGCTCAATTTCTCTTTCTGTCTTTTCTTTTAAATGGTTGCTTCTCTCTCTCTTTCTCTCCCTGGCTGCTCATAAATCTCAGCAGTTCTCGCTGCAGTGCCAATAACAGGGTTGCAGACCGAGGTTATAGCAAAAGGTGAAGTCAATATGGTTTGCAGCATCTAGCATACCTGTACCGTAAAGACATATTGTACAGTCCCTATTGTTACATATATACTTTAAAACAAACCTTTATAAATACACAAACTGTCACAGTGTGCTAAATTTGTTTGGATTTTGGATTTTAGCAATAAACATTTTTTAACATTAATGAGCTTTTAGATTTTTAGATGTTTATTTATTTTAATATTTTTTCTTTAAATGAAATGGATGTAAAAAGGTATTTCAAATATATATTCCAAGTAAATATGTATAATATAAATCTTTTGTATAATTATAATATGTCTTTTCTGTCACTTTTGATTTTTATAATTATTTAAATTATTTTTACAATTATATAGTTATAATAAAAGTATTAATTTAGTAAAAAATAATAATAATATAATAATGTTATTATTAATAATAATGATGATAATAATAATAATAATAATAATAATAATAATAATCATCATCTAATCATCTTCTGATTTGGTCCTCAGGCAGTATTGCTTATTATTTTTTAATGTTAAAAACCACTTTATATTTTTATGGAAGCATACATTTTGTGTGTGTATGTGTGTTTCTTTGATGAAAGTTAAAATAAAACAAAACACACATTTATTTGAAATAGAAATCTTTTCTATAATTATGAATGTCTTGATTATCACTTTTGATCAATTTAATATATTCTTGCTGGATAAAAGTATTATTTTGGTAAAATAAAAATAAAAATAAATAAATAAATAAAAATGTAATAATAATAATAATAATAATAACATTTGTAAAAATGTAATGATAATAAAATGTCTAATAATAATTAAATAAATAATTAATAATAATATGGATATTAATAATAATAATAATAATAATAATTGTTCAGAAATCATTTTAATACTCGGATTTGGTCCTCAAGCAGTATTGCTTATTATTTTCAATGTTGAAAGCTGCTTAATATTTATTATGGAAGCATACATTTTGTGTGTGTGTGTGTGTGTGTGCGTGTGTGTTTCTTTGATGAAAGTTAAAATAAAACAAAACACACATTTATTTGAAATAGAAATATTTTCTTGTAATTATGAATGTCTTGACTATCACTTTTGATCAATTTAATATGTCCTTGCTTAATAAAAGTATTAATTTGGTAAAATAAAAATTAATTAATTAATTAATTAATCAATTTAGTTATTTATTTATTTAATAAAATAATAAAATAAATGAATAATAATAATTGTTAAGGAATCATTCTAATTTGGTCCTCAAGCAGTATTGCTTATTATGTTCTATGTTGAAAACTGCTTAATATTTTTTTTTAATGGAAGCATACTTTTTTTTCGGAATTCTTTGATGAATGAAAAAAAAATTGAAATAGAAATGTTTTGTATAATTATGAATGTTTTTACTGTCACTTCTGATTAATATGTCCATGCTGAATAAAAGTATTAATTTTGTAAAAAAAAATAAAAAATAAATAAATAAATAAAAATACATAATTGAAAATTATTAAATTAAAAATAATAATAATAATAATAATAATAATAAACAAAAAAAAAATAGTAATAGTATTATTTATATAATCAGTTACTCTATTAAATGCTGTCATAATTGACAAATGTTTCTACGTCTCATTATACTTTTACTTAAAATACACATTAACTATATAACTTAATAAGAAACTTATTAATAACATATAACTTAATTAATCAACTTAATAAAACAACCGTCCATCTAAACCTCTAAAAGGCTTTGCAGCCAAATCATGACATTATGACATTCAACCAGTTCTTGGAAGTCCATCATGTCCTGTGGCATTTCACCTTACGCAATATCAGTTAATGATAACCAGAGAGCACTTTGTGAAAGATCGTCATCGGAAAGGTCATTTTCTGCCCCCGGTTTTAATCTTCACCCCAGTACAGCTGCTGGTCAACCTAGCGCTTTCTGTAATCGCAGTGAAATGCCCTTGGTTGTCCTGAGGCTAAATTGACAGCTCATTTCAGTTCCATTTAAACACTGGCAGGCCTCGATAAAAATGAGAATCCCAAACTCTTTATTGCTTAAACAAGCTTATTAGATGCTCATATCCATGTCTTGTGCTGTTGAATCGAGTGAGATGACTCTTACATTCTTGTTTCATTTTTAGCCGAAATGAAAAAGCAAACTGCAACATTTTTCTATGGCCTTAATCTGTGGATTAGGTCAGCTTTTGCAGTCTGGGATGGTTGTGTGTGTATATGTGCATGCGTAAAGATGGGAGGTGCCCTTCGGGTTAAGCGCTAAAGCCGCTTGGCCCAGATGAAAATGGTATTCAGGATGGATGCCAATCATGGCAGGAATTTGAGATTTCAGCAAACTTGACGGAGTCGGTCCACATCTGGACCATGCCTGTCAATTTCACAGCACAGAAGATCCTTGTGATCCTTGAAGATTCTGGAAGCAGCGGTGATTTTGTCAGCTCTGCTTCCGTCACTATTTCAGCCTGTCCATAAATAATATTTACTGACCTTGTGAAAAAGAAGTGAGCTTAATTATCAAATGTGCACTTGTAGTGTACTGTACGTCAAATCTACAATCCTGAATGTATGTACTTTTAAAAAGTGCACTTTGCATTAATGTCAAATTAAAACTTTTGCTTTAAAGTACATTTTAAATAATTATGTTTTGAAGAAGTGCATTTTAAATACATTTAAATACAGTGCCTTGCAGAAATCTTTTTCATGTTTTATGTCTTATGTTAAATTGCTTTAAAAAACTTTTTTTTTTCCACATCAATATACACTCCATACACCATAATGACAAAGCAAAAAACAAATGTGACAACTTTGCAAATTTGGCAAAACAACCAATTTATTTAAAGCAGTTTAACATAATAGGGGGTATGAATACTTTTGAAAGGCACTGTACATCACATCACCTAACCTAACCCAAATTTCACTAGAAATGGCATTAAAATATATTTTAGTTACCATAAATGCTTGTTAGTACACTCAGCAATACACTTTAACCATATTTCAAAAACAATAGAATTATGAAATTATATATAAAGAAGTGTTTAAATAAGTCACAAAAACATTCATACTGTATATTCTAATTTCATTCAATCTAAATTTAAACTGTAATACATTTTCACATACAGTAAATATGCACTTCAGTGTCTGAAAACATTACATTTAGTTTGCACCCAAGTATATATCTAAAAAAAAAAAACACTACCAGTTAAAAGTTTTTGAACAGTAATTTTAATGTTTCTTTAAAGATGTCTCTTCTACTCACCAAGCATACACTTATTTGATCCAAAATACAACAAAAGCAGTTGCACTGTGAAATATTTTTACCATTAAAAAAAAAAAAACTCTTTTCTATTTGAATATATTTTACAATGTAATTTTTTCCTGTGATCAAAGCTGAATTTTCAGCATCATTACTCCAGTCTTCAGTGTCACACGATCCTTCAGAAATCATTCTAATATGCCGATTTACGGTTCAAGAAACATTTTATTATTATCAGTATAAGACATAGTAGAGTACATTTTTTTCAGGATTCTTTGATGAATAGAAAGATCAGCATTTTTCTGAAATAAAAAGCTTTTGTAACATTTTTGTCTGGGGTACACGGATCAGAGGGAGAAGAACAGTGTTCCAAACAGGCTTTATTTAATACAACAGCATCAGTCAGGCAATAGGTGATCAGATAAACATAGGAGATGGAGCAGGAGGACGATCAAACAGGTGAAGAGCCACACACACACGTTTACAGGACTGGATGAAGAGGTGAACACTTTCCTTTCCTTTCTTGTAGGAATATTGCACAACCCTTGGAGATGGAGACACAGAGCTGATGACTGGAGATAAGGAACTGGTTGCTGGAGATAAGAGACTTGGGAGTACAAACAAACAACAGGTAAGTAGACTTCTGGTGAGTAACAATCCAAAGCAAATATCTGGAAGGTCTGGACAATCTGCGTGTGTGTGGTGAGTCCTTTAACCAGTACAGGTGGAATGAGAGACAGCTGGTGATTGTGACTGGATGATTGGAGACAATGAGCAGGTGTGCAGCAAGAGGGGTGATGGGAAATGTAGTTCAGGTTAGGTGACAGAACTGATTAGGTGACAGAACTGATGACCGTGACAATTATACACTATACCATTCAAAATTTTATATTTTTTTATTGTATAAATGATAGAAATCAATACTTTTATTTAACAAGGATGCTTTAAATTGATTTGATCAAAAGTGATAATACAAACATTTATAGTGTCATGTGTCTGGAGTAATGATGGTAAAATTCAGCTTTGAAATCACAGAAATAAATGACATTTTAAAATATATTAAAATAGAAAACAGTTCATTTAAAATAGTACAAATATTTTAAAAATGTACTGTTTTTGCTGTACTTTGGATCAAATAAATGCAGGCTTGTTGTGAATAACTAGCCTACTTATTTTTTAAGTGTACTTTTTTTTTTACAGGGGTGCAGCTGACCACTATGAGAAAATCTTAACATTCTTAAACATATTAACATTCTGTATCTTGTTTAAGATGGACAAAATTACCAGAGCTTGTGCCAAATTTTACTAATGACCCGTAAATTGTTATATCATCAGAAAATTCATTTATTTCATGATATTTGATGCCTAATTGGACGTGGCTGTGAAACATCATGTAGTTTTCTACTAACATTTTGCACTCTTCCTATACAGAGATAGAGATTTTACATTTTATTATTTTTTAAAGGAGAACTCCACTTCCAGAACAACAATTTACAAATAATGTACTCACCCCCTTGTCATCCAAGATGTTCATGTCTTTCTGTCTTCAGTCGTAAAGAAAATATGGTTTTTGAGGAAAACATTTCAGGATTTTTCTCCATATAATCGACTTCATTGGTGCCCCGGATTTGAACTTCCAAAAAGTAGTTTAAATGCGGCTTCAAAGGGCTCTAAATGATCCCAGCCGAGGAAGAAGGGTCTTATCTAGCGAAACAATCAGTCATTGTTTTAGAAAAATAAAAATTTGTGTACTTTTTTAAGCACAAAAGCTCACGTAGCACAGGCTCTGGGATGTGCGTCCACGGGTCGTTCTTGAACGATTTGATCATTTTGAATGAATCTTTAAAGTGACTCAGGAAGTGATTCGTTCAGTTGCGCATGCACAACATCCTATTAGGTTCAGTACTGGAATTAGTTCCCCGGCTTCGAGTCTTCGGGTTTTTCAAGTCGTTCGTTCATATTATGGGGCTGTCACGTGATGCTGATTTTCCTAAAATGAACGAAATGACTCGAAAAAAGATTTGTTCATTTTGCTGAACGAGACTCAAAGGTCAGAGTCGGTAAAATGATCCGAACTTACCATCACTACTATGAATCACATCTAAGTTCATCGTCTGTGTACTCCGGCTAAAAAGGTAGAGTATGTCGACTCCATGTTATTTTCTCCTGCAACTTCAGAATCGTCCGACATCGTTGTACCTTTTTGTTTGTAAACAGGGTTTGACTTACGTGCACTTTCTTAGTCTTTGCGTGTTTGCTTTGTAAACACTGGGTCTGTAGTTCCACCTACGTTCCGCGTGACCTTTCGACGTGATTCAATAGTACGCGAATGCGCATCCCAGAGCCTGTGCTACACAAGCTTTTGTGCTTAAAAAGTATACAAATTTTTATTTTCCGAAAAAAATGACCGATCGTTTTGCTAGATGAGACCCTTCTTCCTCGGCTGGGATCGTTTAGAGCCCTTTGAAGCTGCATTTAAACTACATTTTGGAAGTTCAAAATCAGGGGCAGCAATGAAGTCCATTATATGCAAAAAAAAATCCTGAAATGTTTTCCTCAAAAACCATAATTTCTTCATGACTGAAGACAGAAAGACATGAACATCTTGGATGACAAGGTGGTGAGTACATTATTTGTGAATTGTTGTTTTGGAAGTGGACTTCTCCTTTAATTTTAGCTCTTTTTGAAAACTGAAAGACTATGAACATACATACAAACAGCGTTATACTTTTTGACAAGATATTTTGATTTGCAGATGATGGTAAAGTCAAAAGTCTGTGAAAGTGCTTTAATCTGTGAATTCCTGATATTACAAAAGGTTTTTGTTCTCAGCCATGTCATTAGAACCATATATAGCAATGTCTTTACACAAAAAATATACACAGACATGAGAGCAGATTCTTTAATCACAGAGAAATCTTCAGAGTTCAGAAACATTTTCTGTGTCTTTGAGCTTCTGATGCTAAAAATAGCCGAGATGCCGCACTTAAATGCTTTTAGGAGAAAAAGTGTCGGTCTCAGTGGAGGTTCACTGCATGAATACAACCAGGCCAACATGTTCTCATGCTTCTCAAAATCTTATCTCCTTTTCTTCACCCTGGACCTTGATACCACTTATCTGCACAGGGTCCAGTGGTCCGTTTTTTTCCGCGCTGATTGTCTTTGTTTCTCAGTTTGCATAACATTTCATAGCACATTTAGTCATTTCAATACGTTTAAGGCAAGACATCCAAGTGAAGACTGTAAAAAACATTACATTTAGAATTACTTTTTTGTTAGTTTGTATTACAAGTTTTTTATGCGAATGAGACACTGACATTGCCTAATTTAATATGCACTAATTTGCATACATTTCCAGAACAGAAATTTGATTAATTTCTATAAAGCCAGGTTCAGAATTCTTGTTTTATTTCCTTGACATATTAAAATTACAGGTTTTTACAGATATAAATCAGAAAATATTGTCAACAGCCAGCAAATAACAATCATTAAATAATAAAATATTATACAAAATCAGGCAAATGATAAACCTTTACAATACACACTGCCATTAAAGGGATCGGTTAGATTTGATGTTTATTTGTTTGTTTGTTTTGTTTTGTTTTTTGTTTGTTTTTTTTATAAAGTCACTTATCAAAGTTCTATTTATTTGATTAAAAATACAAAAAAATAAAAAATGTAATATTATGAAATATTATTGCAATTTAAAATACCATTATTTTATTTTAATATACTTAAAAATATAATTTATTTCGGTGATGCAAAGCTGAATTTTAATCAGCCATTACTCCAATTTTCAGTGTCACATGATCTTTTTAATATGCTAATTTATCAATGTTGGAAACAGTTGTGCTGTTTCATATTTTTTGGGAACCTGTGATACTTTTTTCAGAATTCTTTGATGAATAAACCATGTTTATTCAAACTAGAAATCTTTTCTAACAATATAAGTCTATTTACTATAATTTTTTATCAATTTAACACACCCTTGCTGAATAAAATTATTAATTTCGATCATACAAAGAAAGAAAGAAAAAATGCACCTATCCCAAACTTTAAACGGTAGAGTATGTTGTTACAAAAGATTTCTATTTTAAATAAATGCTGTTCTTTTTAACTTTTTATTCATCAAAATCCAGGAAAAAAGTATCACAGGTTTCAAAAAAATAAATGATCTTGTGACACTGAAAACTGGCTTAATGATGCAGAAAATTCAGCTTTGCATCACAGGAATAAATTACATTTTAAAGTATATTAAAATAGAAAACCACCATTTTATGCTATAATATTTCACAATATTACAGTTTTTTCCCTATATTTTTAATTAAATAAACACAGCCTTGATGAGCATAAAAGTTCTTTAAAAAACATTAAAAATCTTTACTGACCCAAACTTTTGGACGTAAAGATATGTACTGTAAATTGAAATTATGTTTTCTTTCCACTAGTCTTTCCCAAATAGCCTAAAATCTCAAAACTGACCGATATATGTAAAAATTAAACAATGTTTTGCCTGTAGTGTAAAAATGACGAATTATAAGCATTATAAGCAACAGTTTAAAAAATAATAATAATAAAAATAAAAAAAACGTTAATGACTTGAGCTGCGTGAACTCCACAAGCTGACCTGACGGTCATGTCATTCATATAGAAATATATATTTCTTATTGTATAAAGTCATCATTTCTTTGTTTATTTCTAGGTTTAAATTAGATTTTGAATTCAGTGTGGTTTTAGATGTTTGGACTCTACATGCATATGCACATGTAGAGATATGAGAACATTTTATGCTGTTCCAAAGCCCCATATTTGCATCCATACTTTGTCCTCTCCAGCTTCACACAGTGGCTTTTATCCATCAACGTTTCTCTCTGAGCAGATCTATCATTTATGTGTCTAACCATTTCTGTGTCCCTCATTCCTGTGTGCCCTTTCTCACCATCCTGCACTTTAGAAAAAACCCTTTCACATCTGCCATACCTTCATTTATTTTCTGTATTTATAGAAAGCTCTCAGGAAGGAAGACTCTGTGGAGTTTTACCTCTGAGGTCAGAAGGAAAGTGTGTATAAAAGACAGCAGAAAGCAAGATTTCCACATCACTTCATCTCACAAGCATCTCTACAACCTGTAGCATGATATAGAGCCTGTAAAAGCCTCTGGCAATCATTCCTTACATGGCTTATGCCTCATAAGTATTTCATCACATATAGAAACGTTAAGGCCGAAGGTCGAGGTGTTTGATTCATGTGTCTCATGAAATGGCAGAATTGAAATATCAATGCCCATATGTGATTGTAATACCAAACCCAGTTTTCTAGAAAGGAAAACAGTTTTCAACTTGGTTCAGTTTATTAACATTATTAATACATTTGATGTTGTTAATGAAAAATAATGTTTTTTTTATTTATTTTTTTTTATTATATAAAATAGGTTAATAATTTATAAATACTATTGCTCATGTTATGTATATTTATATTATTGTACAGCAACATGCTCATTTATACAACTAAAAATGTTCAAATGATTTGCAAATGTGGAAATGAACATAACCATTTTTTGTATACATATATATATATATTAAATAGGTTAATAATTTATAAAAACTGTTGGTTATGTGGTGTACATTCATATTTTTGTACATTAATATATTCATTTATACAACTTAAAATGTTAAAATGAATTATCAAATGTGTCAATAAAGATTAATAATTATTATTTGTATAAATTATTATATTAAAGTATAATTTGTAGTATGTTATAAATATTTTAAATTATTAATTAATTATTAATTTTCTTATATAATTTTCTTTTTGAAAAATATATTTTTAAATAATACAATTATTTCATGTTAGCTACTGGATTAACTAGTCCTAAACAAAGAAAAAAAAGTAAATTTTGGGTGTGCTACCAGAAAATAAAACCCTAAAGCATTTTTTTGTAAAAATATATACTATAAATAAATATATATATATATAATATTATATTATATTTATTATATTATAATTAAATGATATTAATATACTTTTTTACAACATTTATTAAATAGGATAATAATTTATAAATATTACATATTATTGTACAATAAAATGTCATTTATACAGCTTACAATGTTAAAATGAATTAGCAAATGTTTTAATGAACATTAACCATTATTTTTGTATTTTTGCTAAATATTTTAAATTATTTATTTATTTATTTTTCTTTCTTTCTTTCTTTCTTTCTTTCTTTCTTTCCATGTTAGATGTTGCATTATGTTAAGGCATCTTCTTGTAAAGTTTTACCTGAAAGTAAAACTATAGTGTTGGTTTGGTACGTGTCTAGCTGGTTGCTAAAAAAAAAAAAACACTGGTGACTGTTTCTTTGTTTCTTTGTTTGTTTGCTTGTTTGAGCTTGGGACCATCGTCTAAAACAAATCATATGCAACAAGCCATGCTGCTCTTTTCAGCAAGAACACAATGAACACAGACATGGTGATAACATAAAAACTCCAAAAGACAAGAACGGTCAGTGTAAGACAATTCTTGATCACTGGATTGTGAATAGAATAGAGAGGCACAGGCAGCCTGTGGTTGCGTAGCAGAGAGAAGCGGCGAGAGAGAGACGACATGCTGTGTGAGTGTTTGAGAGAAAAAAAAATGTGCTCTTAAGCATTCCATCATTTACGTCCCTGCAGCCTCTCTCTGTCCCCCCCAACCCCTCCTCCTCCTCCTCCTACAGAGAGAGAGAGAGAGAGAGAGAGAGAGAGTCAATACGCAGAGAGGACTCCAGTCTGCCGGAACACAGCACTGCTCGCTTTCTTGAGAGGAGAGAGGCAGAGAACCACAAGCCTTCTCCTCCTCCTCCATCCGTGTGAGGCTGGTACACGCGTTGGCTGGTGGACACAGCAGCAGCGTTAGCATTAGCAGGGGATCTGTGCTCGAGCTTCCAAAATGCTCAACAACCTCACCGAATGCGAAGAGGGCGATGGGGGACCCAACAGTCAGGGTGAGTGGACTGATCCTGCAACAGCTACTGGGAGCGTGTGTGTGTGCACAGAGGATGAGCAAATGTGCCTTTTTACCGGTCACTGGTGATGGAACCTGTGTGTGTGTGATAAATGATGCACCAGTGACTGATAGTTGCTTGTCAGTGTGTGTGGGAGATACAAGATGTCAGAATAGGAGTGCAAATTTTCTTGTACTGTCATCAGATATGTTTTTGTGTTTGTGGGTGTGTATGTGGCAAGGAAGCATTCAAAGGAATGATACCAGTTGGAAATTCTTTTATACGTGTGTGTTTGTGTGTGTGTGTGTGTGTGTGTGTGTGTGTGTGTGTATGTGTGTATGTATGTGTGGTTGGTGTGTATGCAGCTTTGGCAAAGGCTCGTGCTGCAAGGTTGCTGTGAGGAGAATGATAATGCTTTCTGTGTCTGTCTGAGGAAGTACAGACAGCAGTGGGTGTGTGTGTGAGTGTGTAGATTTTCACACACTAAGTGTGTAAAAAAAAAAAGCCCTCATGTACAGTTTTAATGCACTGAAAATTATAACTTAACTGATTTTATTCAAAAAATATATAAAAAACAATTACTTGCTACATTGATACACCCTAAAAAGTCTGTAAAAATGTAAGTAAAAAGTAATATATAATAAGAGTAATATGGAATATAAATATCCTAATGTGTTATTACACTGAAAAAATGGTAAATATGAATAAAAATATAAATTATAAATATAATTTTTTTTTAAATAATAAAAAATTCAGTACACTGAAAAAATGGTAAATATGATTAAAAATATAAATTATAAATATAAACTATATTTTAAAAAATAATAATAAAAATGTATTACATTGAAAAATTGTAAATATGATTAAAATATAAATTATACATATAAATTATATTTTTTTAAAAAATGAAAAAATATATATACATTTTTCACAGGCATTTCACACATATTTTCACAAACAGTTACTTATTACATTAATACACCCTAAAAAGTCTGTGAAAATTTTGGTAAAACGTATCATATAATATGAGTAATAAGTAATATAAATAACCTAAAAAATATAAATTATAAATATAAATTCTATTTAAAAAAAAAAAAAAAAGTATTACACTGAAAGAACTGTAAATATGATTATAAATATAAATTATAAATATAAATTCTATTTTAAAAAAAAGAATTTAAAATAAATAAATTATAATATATATATATATATATATATATATATACATATTAAACATTATTAAATTTAACATCACTTAATCAATCTAAATACCTGAAATAATACCAACAGTACTTATAAATCAGGTAGAAATATCTCTTTAAGCTAACAATTGCTGGTTACCAGTTTTTGCAGTGTATAAAGGAATTTTCCACAGGCATTTCACGTATATTTTTACTCACACATAGCATTGTGTTGTTTTTAGGGTTAAAATTACCATATAATGTCCTTGCAAAAATGACCAGTACCAGTCCGTTTTTCTACATTTTTTTTTCTTACAGTGTAGATTTGATAGCGCAGGCTATTCTGCTTGTCTGTCCTTTTCTCAGTCTGTCGCTCTGTTGCTTAATCTTATTTAGTTTCCGCAGGCAGTAGATTCAGCTCCCTGTGTCTTAGATCCTTGGGAATAATTGGAATAATTGGAGCGTTTTAACAAAAGCAGACCTTCGGTGCATTTCATGTCGTTAACCTCTCTGAAAAGGGGAAGGGGGACTTAAATGCAAAGATCTTGGTCTCTAAAAGAGCTTCGTGCCTACAGGTACAGCCCGTGAGAGAGGAATTAAATTAGCTCGTACCTGACCTCTTCTCGCATGCGTTCTTATCAGTCCCTGCAGTACAGCAGAACCTGCGCTCATTACGAGCACTGAAACGTTTTGTGTGTTTCACACACATTACAAATTATGGCGGTTGAGCAAATAGCTCTCTTATTAAATGCACCGTGGTGTAAATGTCATGATTGTATTGCAGCGGTTGTAGCAGAGATGCTGTCCGTGGTGCTGAAATGGATGCTGATTGAGCTGCTGGTAGCAGTGGAGCTCTCCGTGGTTCTGAAACAGTCATGCATTGTGAATGCAAACCCATTCTAGGCCCTCTGTCGCTGACAGACTGATCTGTTTTGTGTAGACATGAGTGGAGCTGGCTGCAGACTGCTGCAATATAGCTTTTGCTTCTTTTCAAAGGGTTTCTCTCTCTCTCGCTCTCTCTGCTTCGCTTCCTTCAAAGTCCAATGCTGCCCTGAATTCTCTCTCTCTCTTCCTCCCATCAGGGGGTAGGGACAGTACTGCAGTGGTGCTAATGCCTATTTGGTCATAAAATTCATGCTTGGAAGCTCACCAGCTAAAGCTGTCCCAAAACAGTCTTGTTCTGTCATTCTTATTTCGGGGGGAAATACAAAGCAGATTATTCATTTTATCTGTAATTATTCTGTCTAATCATCTCTATTTGATTCCAGACAGTTTACCTTTGTGCAGTTTTCTACACAGACTTAGGTATCATATCTCATATGGGTCATATTTTTAAAAGCATAGTTCACCCAAAAATTAAAATTCTGTCTTTAAAGGGATAGTTCACCCAAAAATGAAAATTTGATGTTTATCTGCTTACCCCCAAGTCAAATGAACAAATGAAGATTTCTAACCGTTGCAGTCTGTCAGTCATATAATGGCAGTCAATGGGATCCACGGCTTTGAGAGTCAAAAAAACATACACAAACAAAACCAAATTAAACCTTGTGGCTTGTGACGATACGTTGAAGTGTTAAGACACGAAAAAGTTGGTCTGTGCAAAGAACTGAACAGTATTTATATCATGTTTTTACCTCTGATCCACCGCAGTGTCCAACTGTCCTAAGCGCATTCACAACATCCGACGCGTAACGCGTTAACGTGCTCTGGCATATACAGGAGCAAGCAACCATAACTTCAGTCGATCAGGCTCAAAAGTTGGGATTCAGTGAAAGTCAACTCTCCCAAAAGAGCTTGCGTAAGCAAACGTAGGCCGTTTCTCAATATGCGTTCTTATGTGATTTTGCATCCTTGTGTTCTCGCTTTACGTCATCATTAACAGGCGAAGTTCAATTCCAGGACTCAAGAATGCAAGTAAAGGGGACACATGAAAGTGCCCAGATGTGTTCTTGAAATCAAGGATGCATCGAGTGCAGACTTGAGAGAATCGAACCATTAGAAACCCTAAAAGACGCTGCGGGCGCCTGAAGCCTGTAAGCTTCAACCTTCTCGTTCTCGCTTAAGAGATTCCATACTCGACGGCTCATGAAAGTAAACATTTGTTGTTTTGTTTTGCATAATTTTAATTAATGAGAAAGCATGTTGTACTTTTTATTGACATATTAAAAAGAATATGTAACATTATGCTTAGCCTAATCATTTTCACATATACATGCGGTAAAAAACTATAAAATAATATGGAAATATTGTCTATAATAAATTGAAATAAATGTTTTTAAATCATTATGGCAGTTGTTTGTGATGTTATTGTGCATTGCGTGCTGCTGTCTCACTTCTTATAACCTGCTGGGACTGTCAGTTGAGTAGACTGTCAGTTCTCACAAAGACGCGTTCTGTGTTTTCGCGTCCTTCTGAGTTGTCTGGCAAGACCAGTCTCCACAAGAACACAAGTCCGTTCTTCGGATTCTTGGAATTAAGAAACAGTCGTAATCTTTTAGGTTTTAATCAGTTGCAACAATCAGGTTAAGCACAAGTAATTACCATTTTGAATAGCCGTCGTACTCACAGTCTCTTCACTTTGTAAACAATGAGCGATGTATATGTGCGACAGATCGCTGCCGCGCATGTGTCTACTATGCCAGAGCATGTTGACGTGTCACGCGCCGGCTGTTGTGAACGCGCTGAAAACAGTTGGACATTGAGGTGGATCAGAGGTAACTATCCCTTTAATTACTCACCCTCATGTCATTCCAAACCCGTAAGACCTTCGTTCATTTTCAGAACACAAATGAAGATATTTGTTATAAATTCCGAGAGTTTTCTGACCCTGCATAGACAGCAATGCAACTGACAAGTTTAAAGTCCAGAAAGGTAGTGAGGACATCATTAAAATAGTCCATGTGACATCAGTGGTTCAACCGTAACGTCAAAGACTGACACAGAAGAGAAATTGTGAATAAAGTCATTATTTTTGTTTTCTTTGCACACAAAAGAAGTCTTGTAGCTTCATAACATTACGGTTGAAACACTGATGTCACATGGACTATTTAAACAATGTCCTTACTACCTTTCTGGGCACTGAACGTGTCAGCTGCATTGCTGTCAACACAGGGTCAGAAAGCTCTCGGATTTCATAAAAATATCATAATTTGTGTTCGAAAGATGAACGAAGGTCTTACAGGTTTGGAACGACATGAGGGTGAGTAATAAATAACAGAATTTTCATCTTTGAGTGGACTATTTTTAGGATTGCATTCTTTAAAAAAAATTTGCTATTTACAAGAATTGCACTTTAATGTAATTTTCTTGCAACCGTGCTGACAATGAAAACATGTTTGGCTGTAAATATGTCATTTTTCCTACTATCACCATTTGACAGCATCATAAAATTCACAGACTTGTCAGCTTTATGAACTTTCAGTAGGGAGAATGTCATTTTTGTATCTAATGATCTGTCAGTTAACAGGCAAGCTGCACTGTGTGAAACGCTGACTTCTGTGAACAGCTAGGTTTGATAAACATGCCACCAGCTCTTATATGTTATTACCAGTCACAAGCTTCAGTAGCTTCACAGATAATGTTCACAGTGCGTTCTAATGACAGTCACTGTGACAATGCAGTTACATCACTCATAGCAGCCGGGCACACCAGATCGTTTTGGAGCTGAGGTGCTTTCTCTCAGTGGATAATGAGGTTTGAGATTGCATTATGACACCAGTGATCTTTGGCATTTGTTAGCAGTGAAGAAGGCTGGACTAGATTAGTTGAGAAATTGGATAGGAGGCAGAAGGAAATTGATTGTTGATCGACTTCAGGGGAGCAAATAAAAACCCTATCAAATCACAACTCCAAATTATACACACGACAGTAAGCAATGGCAAAAATATCTTGTCTCACTACGATTTGAGCAGTTCTTTTAAAGGCATAAATAGGATAGTTTGCGCAAAAATGAATGAGCTTTCTGACCCTGCATAGACAGCAACGCAACTGACATGTTCAAGCCCAGAAAGGTAGAAAGAACATCGTTAAAATAGTCCATTAATTTTATGTAGCTACGAGAATGTTTGTGTGTAAAGAAATCAAAAATAACTTCATTCAACAATTTCTTGTCTTCCGTGCCAGTTTTGAGGCTTAATTTTATCTACCGCAATGTAAGACAGAGAGCGCAGGATGGAAAAGAAATGTATTCTGTGGAGAGCGTACAGTGATGGCTGCTTGTCCTTGTGGTGAAGTCTCAGGTCAAGTGAACATCAGGCCAGATGGCACAGACCTGTTTTAACAGCCAGAGATGCATTAAAACATAACAGGACCACCCTAAATTAGGAGCATCTAGAGCACTAGCTGTCCTCGAAAATCAACCATACAGACACTAACAGAACAAAAGAGAACTGTTTGTACTTAAGCAAGCTTAATTGCTTGGGCTTTGCTGGAACCAACTGTTTCTATCAAAGATGACTCTTAAAAATGATTTTCCTTGATGTAACCTAATGCATGTCATGTAAAAACTATTTTGACTTGATAAAATGAATTAAAATGCATGCTGAGGTTTCCTTACAAAACACTTTGCAGGCAAACACAGTCATCACCATCATAATGCCATGACGCACACTCTCTTTGAGAAAAAACGAGCTGCCGGAAACCATAAGTTATGTCAAAACATACAGTACTCATAATGTCGTAATACTCCACTTTTACAAAAGCTCTGACTATGAATCCAGTAATATAACTGCACCATGTAAGGTTACTGCATAAACCTAAATAGAAAAATATATATTTACATTCCGTCATAAGACACAAATGCTTGTAAATACTATTACACTTCACTCCAGGCTATTCATAAGTGTGGCATTACCTTGATAAAGACAGAACACAATGTTACTGGATCTGTTGATGTAAGGTTTTAATCAACACTTCATGTGTTAACAACAGCTACTCTCAGCCAATCAACTCACAGCATCTTAAGCTTGTGGTGTGAGTGTTTGATAGACAAGCTGCCACAATTATGACAAGCAACAAAAAGGCAAGTGAGAAAAATGTATTTCCTGTCAGCTCATTGCTTAGATCCATGCAGAGTCGGTGTCGGACGTTTATGAACAAAAATATCTTTGGGTGGCTTAGCTCTGAGCTATTGTGTTCATTGACAAGTACACTATTGTGATAACTGGTTGAGATTTATCTTTTAAGAACATCTGGTTATGTTTACATCATTTCAAGATTCAGTTATTTTTATAGTCAGCTCTGTCTTTAATAGCAGCTAAATTGCATCTTTCAGGCTCATGTGACATTCACAATTGACTTGGCTATATTTTAGATGGTAAGCATTCAATTTTGAATGTAAAATGATTTATATCAAGTACATATCAAAAAATACATATCAAGTAAAAACATAGCTGCAAGTGTAATTCATGGTGTAGGTGTGTAATTCATGTGTTTTAGGGTCAGGGGGATGTAGATCTTATGTAATTGTGGCAGCGTAGTGAGTATTATGTCACTGCAAAAGACCATGCATTATATAAGAATATTTCCCTAATGCCACATGAAGGATTTTTATATGCCCTCCTGTAATCCTGCTGATGTATTTGCCCTTGATGGATGGTTTTGTTAAGTTGTCGTGGCCAGCTGTCTCTGGCAGGTGCCTGGGAAGCCATTTTAGGGTGAGAACAGAGGGGAGGGCAGAGGCTGTGAGGTGAGACATGCATAAGAAAAGAATAGCAACAACAGTTGAAGAGAAAATACTCAAAGGAGATGAGACTTCATGCAGTGTAGAAGTTATTAGAAGGTTAATCACATGTTGGTTGAACACTGTTCTGTTAAGACACTGGTTAGTTATAAAGAAGCTACATTATGTAACAAGGAGCATCATGCACAAATTCTTTCTGAAGAGGCACCAGTGATAGTCCTGCCACTTCTTCCAGTGACTACAAGAAATGATAGTTTGGTGTAGGGATGCACGATATATCGGCCACCATATCAGTATCAACCGATAAATGTTCATTTTTACTGTTATCGGTATCGGCCCAATAAGAAAATTCTGCTGATATTCATTTAATTACTTGGGCATTTATGTCTTTTTGTGCATTTATAAGTTGTAATATTATGTTTATGTTCTATACATATCTCATTCTCATATAGCCTAGTTAACAAGCGTTTCAGTTTACCTGTGTTCATTCAGCTCTGCAGCTGCAGCGCACGAAGCTCAAACAGCATTGCTGCTATTAATTAAGTGGTATTTGTTACTTTATCAAAATCATTGATGCATTATTACTAACCACCACTTTATTTTTTTCTTATTATTTTCATCAAAAATATGATTAAATAATTAAAATAATTTCATTACTGTCTGTGCAGAGGATATTCTGTTTTATTGTTCCATAGCACAGGCATTTTGATTCTTTACACATAAGTAATTATGTCCAATGACTTGTTTGCATTATTTATGCATTATTTTATTTATTTGTAGGACTTTTTATGAGGAAATTTGGTAATAGGAGAGTAAAATTATTTTTCAAACATGCACTGTTAAAACTAGGCTGCTCATGTTGAAGTGTTTGGGATGTGGCTTTTAATGATGAAACCTTTTTTGTAAGCAGGCTCTCAAAAACAAAAACAAAAAAAGGATTTAGATTTATCGGCCAACATATTGGTTATCGGCTTTCATATATATATATATATATATATATATAATTATCGGTTATCGGTATCGGCCAAAATTTTCATATTGGTGCAGGGGCGGATTGGCCATCTGGCAATTCTGGCAAATGCCAGAAGGGCCGGACCATTTTTTAAATGTGGGCCGGTCAGTTTTTTTTTTTTTTTTTTTAATATGTATTGTTTTTACATGCAGGCAGCTTTTATCTCTTGCAAGATGTGAATATTATGATGATGATGATGATGATAATAATAGTAATAATAATAATAAATGTTAAGCATTTGGCCCAATCGGCGACGGCCGGCTGGTTTCGAGATGGGCCGACCCAATCCGACCCAATCAGAGGTTACGCGGACGTAATCAAAATCTGGCAAGAATGTCAAACAGTAAGTGCAACACAAGCTAATTGTCAGAGATGGACCGTAAAAAAAGGAAAGGCGGTGCCGAAAAGCTCAGTGAAAGCAAAAAAAGGGCTCTAAAATCAGACGCTGCCAAATGCATAAAATTAACTGAAATATTCTCGAAAGGTTTAAATTCGGCTGCTGCATCGGAGGACAGTAGCGTGGTAGAGGAGGTAAGAAGAAAACAGAAAATATACTTCTAAGTCATTATACTAAAATATACTAAGTAATTTTCACGCCATTCACGCTACTTCTGACAGTAACCTACACTTAACAGTTGTAACCTTAGCGTAGAACTCCCGTACATTTTAAAATGTTATTATCAGCAGATAACGTGGGATTTAGGGTATACAGACTGCTGTATGCTACTAGCAATATAGTCTAACATGCAAAAGAACCTATAGCTATAGCTATAGTACTGTAGGCATTTGTAGTGAACTCTGAATACATAGCTAGTCTTTAAAGTAAAACATTAAATACATGCATAGGTTACAGTATGTAATTAATCCTTAGGTAGGGTGGAACATAGACTTCTATTACAGGCAATAGTGTAATATATCTATGCAATAGTTAGACAATGTAAAATGAGACATTGGCTTGCTTATGTTCTCCCTTGACTGAATCGTGTGTTCATCTATTCAAAACTAGAATGTTTCTGGACCCAGTGCAGATAGCTCAGCTGCTGCAGCAGAGTCAAGTATCATGGAGGTAGGAAGACAGCAATGAGAGAGACACACCCTGACACAAATGCTGACAGTTTCTTAATACTGTGTATAGAAAACTGATATAGAAACCAGTTAGGGGTTGCCAGTGGGGGACTAGTTCACCACAGATGTCCGGTCAGAGACAATGAGATGCAATCAATCCAGAATTCTTTTGATTCTTTATTCTTTCCACAAAGTTTCCAACAAGTACTGAGCATGCAAGTGCTAACAATCACTTTGGGGTATCCATGTGGGTTGGTGTGTATGTGTGGTCTACAACAAATTAGAATAAACAAATTAAGGAATCAGAAAAACTTATACAAATAAAGATACTAAAACACTTCCATGTACAATCAACATGAGTATGAGATCACTGGCTGATTGCCAGAAACACTTCAAAATAAAAGCTCATGTGAGCCTTTTTAACACTGTGGCTCTAATTAACGATAAATTAACCCTTATGGTAGGAGTAACCTGTGAATGTGTATCACACTGTGATACACATTCACAGGTTACTCCTATCATAAGTAATAGCAGACAAACGGCATAAACAGACAGCACACGGACTCTACAAGATTCACAGATTATTTTTTATTTAGTTTTTACTGTATGTATAAATTTGTTATAAATGGGTTGTTTTTGTTCCAGTCACATACATTAAATGTTTAAATATCTATTACATATGGTACTGCTTATATTATTTCACCATCTGTACACCAATATAAGTAGTGAATGTGCGTGTCCGTGGGTGGGGCTGTGTCCGTGTGGTAATGTGGGCTGGTGTGGCTACAGTGCCAGGGCTGAATTTTTGTCCCAGTCCGCCCCTGTATTGGTGCATCCCTAGTTTGGTGGTTTAACTTTTGTTGGTTATGAAAAGGGTCTAGGTTTAAATTAAGATATGGCTGTGTTTACTGACACGGCTGTGATTTGGCCGTTGGTACGAGTGTTATGTATTGCATTTATACAACAGTTTGACGGCACCAGTGTGTAAATACATAAGAAACAACAACGGAATGTCTTTTTGTGCAGTTTACTTCCTTCCACCATGGATTCAAATCTCAGTTTGACAGTTTAACAGCTGAGCTCAAGCCTCCGTTACTAATTTGAAAACATACTAAGGCAGTGTTCTGATATACAGCTTTAATGTTATATAAAATGATGAGATTTTGCCCTCAGTCGAAATTATTTGCTCTGGAACAAATAATAGATTAATGAGATCAAAGACTGCCTGTTAGATTTACCCAAAATTAATTATATCTCATGTTTAACCACAATAGAGACATCAGAGCCAGTGAAAAATTCCAGAAGATCTGGCTGAGGTAAAGCTGCATTTAGTGGGTTCATGAGCGCTAAATGGCCACTGACTCCCTGGGGCTCACAACCCCCTAAAACATTGCAAAGCAAATTTTCAAATAAATGTTATCTTTATTGAAAAATCAGAAATTTTAAGTCTAAACAAGTATATTCATCTATATCAAGTATATACATCTATGCTGCCTTTAAAATTTGATTAGAAGAAGGTACCTCCGGAGACAGGAAGTGAAGCAGAATTTGGATTCGGACGTGACTTAATGCCTTCCTGCCTTGGAATGCTGCCTTTAGAGTTTCGGACGCAGCCAGTATTATTTTCAATATCACTAGAATATCATACTTCTCTCAGCCAATCATATATTTTTATACAACAGTTCTTTCTGGTCCTCAAATCTGATTGGCTGATAAGAGTGCAATATTAGAGCGATATCAGAACTCCAACAGCTGTTTCACAGTTTGTAATTGTATCACTCCACTTGCGGTACTTCTTACAGTGAGTGTTATGGCAGATGCCTTGTTTTTGCGTCACGGAATATAGTTTTAAGAGGTTTTCAGGATAGAATGTACTTGTTTATAGTTCAAATATGCAGTTCGTCAATAAAGATAACGTCTGTTTGAAAATTTACGTCAATGTTTTCGGACATGTGAGCTCCAGATTGTCAGCGGCAGTTCTGTGGTTATGAACCCACCCAATACTGCTGGCTCTGATGTCTCTGTAGTGGTTACACATGAAATATAATGAGTTATGGGTAAATCTAACAGTAGTCTTTGGTCTCATTAATCTATTATTTGTCTCAGAAAGGATAGTTTTTGCTAAATCTCATGTTAATGTAAATTCAGTGCTGTGTATCAGAGCGCTGCCTGTCTACTTTTGACTGAATTGCCTAGCGACTTTTATGATGGCTGTTGTTTGTGTTGTTTATTAAATTTTATTATTCAATAAATGATATATTATATAAATAACAATATTTAATAATAGTGTTTAGTATTGAGAAACGGTGCATTATGGTGATTTTAGTTACATTGTTCTGCCATTAGAATTTGTTACTAGTTCTAAAGTGACGTTTTTGAATTAGTACCGGAGGCTTGGGCTCAGCTGTTCAAACTGTCAACTTTAGATTTGAATTTGTAGTGGAAGTAGTTCTGCACAAAAGAGGGTTTTTAAAGACACTCCGTTGTTATTTTATGTATTTACACACTTGTGTCGTCAAACTGTTGTATAAACGCAATATCACATGAGTAGACATGAGATATGGCTGTATATCGGCACGCTGTGATTACCTACAGCTGAATCACAGCAGTGCCGATATACAGCCATATCTCACGTCTACTCGTGTGATATTGCTTGTATATTTTTTTCATCAGAATTTCTCTGAAGCCCTCCCCTTCCCCCAGCTCCACCTGTCTAGATCTACATATTATTTGCTTCTGTTTTAAGAACAGGACAACTGAAGAGTCACCTGTTTGTAAAGATGTTAGTCATTCCCTAACACTGACTGTGTGAAGTTGTGAACGTAGGCATAGAGAGTTGGCAGCACACGCTCTCTGTATTTGACTTGCTGGTTATGCATGAACACTTACTACAGTGATGTCTACAGAAGAGCGAGCAGGTGTGACATCTCTGCCTTGTGTGACTGCAGATTACAGAATGTAGTGTTGTTAATCTACACCATTCACATAGACAAGCAAACATACACAAGTATACCCTCAGAGTCTCTTTATCTGTGCCCACTGGATTGAGAAGAATGAAATCTGTCTGGGGCTTCTGATGGTTGGAAGACGTGTCTCAGTTCCATGACTCTGTGAGGTCTGCGGTTTTACTCTTTTTATTGTCACCTTCCTGCTGTGAGTTAAGAATTCATTAAGTTTCAGTCTAAAGTTCCAAATCAGAGAAGCGGCCCTGAAAAAGTAATGAAATTATTCTTGCATAACCGCAATGAAAATTGAAGAGCAGGGTACACATTGAGCTATGGTGCGCACACAGATGATGCCAGTTTGAAATCCTAATTCTGTTCACGCACCTTTTCTGTCTTTTATGGTTATTCAGATAAATAGGCTTACAGTTCTGGTCCTTGAATCTGACGATGCAGCAGTCCCAGATTACTGAGATAGCAGCACAACAGCGCCTGGAACTTTCACTGTTTGTATCACTCCATTTGTCTCTGTTTGCTCGTTTAAGACAGTTTGTGCATTAGTGATGCTGATTTTTCTGTATGCCCTGTGATGGACTGGCCATCCATCCAGTGTGTTTCCCTGCCTATGGGAAAGTGGATGAATAGGTATTTAACTTTCATTGAAAGCAGCCGTTTATTCAATCAATTTGTTTAAAAATGCTGATGCATTCAGGAACAATATAAGTAAAGTTACTGAATTCAGTTCCACATACTAATATACTAATCTTGAAACATATATTTTTAGCATATGTTTCTGTGTCAGAATTAATAAGAGTAATATATAATGAATTCAGAAATTAGTTTTAATAAATGAGTCATTGAATCATTGTCTAAAGCTATTTCTTTAACAGGGCTCTACGCTCACTTTTATTTTTAGGAGCACTTGTGCTCCTAACTATAAAATTTCAGGAGCACAGTCAAAATTTCAGGAGCACATTCCAATCAATAATCAAAAAATTAGCCTTCTCATTACAAGGTGATTTCAATACAAGTGATTTACAGGGGGATTTTGTTTTTACCTTTGTAATGGCGTTTTTCTTTCTTTATTTACTGTATTAAAATTGAAATAAAAATTGATTTTATTTGATTGATTAAAAAAAATTAATTTGTACTAAAGAGGTGGCACAGAAGAACACAAAAGTGGTTTGTAGGTGTATTTTCATGTTTAATGAGGCTCAGAGGTGGCTTAAATGCAATCAAATTCATAAATTCATGTTGGTATTCATGTTTTTAAATAAAAAAAAAAAATATCTGAAAAGATACTTTAAAAATGAAACTAAAACTGCCAGCAGGTGGCAACAAGTCACTGATATAATTGCTGAATCATCTATTCATTTGATTCATTCGAACATCTGATTCATTCAGGAATAAAGCAAGTGACTGTCTTTATGAATGGGAAATTGAATCATTGACTCACTATTCGTCTAAAAACCCACGTTCATTCATAAACGAAACACTGCTGTGTTTGAATGGAGATGCGCTGCAGCTCAGTTGTGACAAAATAGAGCAAAATCAGGCAATAGTGTTATAGTCTGACAGTCACTTTATTAATTTCTTGTTTAATTAACTCTTGTATTAAATCAATATCTAATTTAAAAACTCCCTTAAATATACTGTATCTGTGATACATTACTCAACATTGCAAAAACACGTACAAACCTTTGAAGCTCCCCTCAGCGCAAACACAAATATGCTGATCAGGTCAGTCGCACACGGTGCTCCTAAATATTTTTTCATAATCGCACGCAGTAGTTTTCAGTCGCAGATGCAACTGAAATGGTCGCACTGTAGAGCACTGTTTAAAAGTGGTGGTTCATTCAGAAACCATCAATTAAACAATTAATTCTAAAACAGATTATTAATAAACAAAACGGCACTACTACTGTACGTGTTGTGCAACTATTTGGGTTGGTGGAGCAAAAACACAACTTAAATGTAAATTAATGTAAGGAATGGCACTCAAACCTTTCATTTTATTTTATTTTATTTTGTCATGCATTTCCCGGGAATCATACCCATAACTTTCATCACACCCAAATTATACCCATATTGCATTACTAGTGCCATACACAACCGTTTTTGTGTAGTCACACTTACCGCTGTTTAGGAAATTTTGCAGTCATTATCCAGTCATTTAAGTATCAATCCGCACTCATGAGTTTCACAAGTTTTCAAAGTGGCGATTCTGGTGTGAAATACGTTCTTTACGTCGCTATTTTATTGACAATAGACAATGGACTTTTTTTGCCTGTGAAATTTCTCAGAAATGTCGCTAATGTGACAATACCAAAGCAACCGTTTTGGTGTTAAAGCTGCTGATATTCAAATACTCAGTCACTTTTGTCCATACACCACTGAGAACAAGGAATTACCTTGAGAGCAGAGATGAAATGAAGAAATGGTACACGCTGTCCCTGTGAGTGCTGGATGAGTCAGTTTCACCCCAAGCGCACTGTGTGCTTTCTCCATTTTTCTCTCTCTTAATCTCCCATTCTTTCCCTCCCTTTCTCTCTCTCTCCTTTTTGAGTAGGGTGAGGATCTCCTTTCTCATCTGGAACTGTACTAAATCCCTCAGCCGGTTTTCATGCATGTCTCTCTCAGCTCTGTTCTCCATCTGCATTGGTCCACAGTCCCCTGTACTCTCTTATCGTCTTTAAATAGGAAAGTTGTTGCTGTAGAATTGATGGATTTCCATGTTTTATTCCTCTGTCAGACAATGATGTGAATTTAATAGATTTTACTTATGAGAAATTGCTGGTCCAGTGGTCTCTTTGTGTGTGTTTGCATGTATGTATGAGTCATGCTTATCCCAGTACATGCAAAGCAACGGCAGTATTGCACATTATGACCTTGACGTTCATATTGCACTAATCAGCATGAATCATGCTTGATTTTACACTCTAATAATGTAATTAGTAATTCATTTTTGCAGTCAGCATTAACACTGCATGACAGTTTCATCTTTAGTCATCTCTAGTGACCTTTTCCACAGCTTTGCGTGTTGCATATGAACGTTTTATTGATAAAGACAACATGATCTCCAAGGGCAAGATGATTTATGACATGTCACGTGTTCACAGACACAACAGATTTCTAAGCGGAGCTTTGCCTGGGGTTTTGTGGCAGTTGACATGTTCATGTGTAAGACAGTGACATATGATGTCCCATCCCGTGTGTGAAAAGCAGCTCTGTATGTGTGTTTTGTCCAAAAGCATGTCCTCTTTCAACAGGACTGTTTTCACACCATGTGCCATTGGAGTCTGGTGAAGTCTGCCAGTATTGGCTCTTAACACTTTGTCCTGCTCTCCCACTCTGTGGGACGAATCTTTAATAGCCGCTCAGCTGGCTGGAGTTCTGTGTGCGGGTGCTGATCTCTGTAAGCTGGCCTGTTAAGTAGCAGTATGTGAGTCTCTCTTAGACCGGTCTGACTTAAGAACTCTTTAATGTCAGTACAACCTACGGCTCTTAGAAAAGGTCATTTGTGTGATGTGCAGATATGAAATTTTCCCAAATGAAAATTCTTTTATTAATTACTCACCCTCATGTCATTCCAAACCTGTGTAGACATTCATTCATCTATGGAATTAAGATATTTTTTGTGAAATCGCTTTCTGACCCTTCATAGACAGCAACGCAACTGAGACGTTCAAGGCCCAGAAAGGTAGTAAAGACATCGTTAAAATAGTCCATTTGACATCAGTGGATTTCATCAAAAATATCCTAATTTGTTTTCTGAAAATGAATGGTCTTACAGGTTTGGATTTTTCATTTTCGGGTGAACTATCCCTTTAAAAAAATATAAAATTTAGTTGTTTATACAAAGAGTTGACTTGTGGGTGACATTTATCAGCTCACATTTTACAAATCTTCTGATAGTTGATATATGACTCAAAATCTGCAAAGGGGTCATTAAATGTAACAAATCATGTCAAATGTATGACCTTTTATTGGAAAATGAAGCATGTTTTATCAAACTTTGATAATTGCCTTTTAAACAACTGAGAATTCTTCTTTTAAGTATGTGAGAAGATAGTGATCAAACTACAATCACCTGTGGGTTTTAGCGAGTGAAGAACAAATCTATTCTCACGTGTATTATGCATGTTACTGTCTTTGACAGACAGCATGTTAAAGCCATTTAGGCTGCCATTTTCTCCTTTTTCTAGGAAAGTGATGATGTAGTCAAAACTTATGGTAGTGTGGGTTTTCCAGGAAATGCATCTACTCCCTGGACCTCTGCAGGCTTCCTGAAAAACTGTGTTGTGCACATTTTTTTTTTTTTTTTTTTTCAAGCGATGCAGATTTAAAAACAGATGAATTGTAAGGTAATAATTATTAGTTTCTTAGCCAGCAAGTATTCAGTGAAGTGACTAATGCCCATGAGTGTGTTATGTTGATGATTTAGTTCTAATATTCCAACAATCCTTTTTTTGTCCGTCAAAAAGGTAAAAAAAAAAATGTCACAGTCAGCTGTCTCTAATTTGTTGAGTTTTGAAAATCAGGTTCTTTTTTACCAGTGAAGGAGTGGTTTTGATGCACAAAGTTGGTTTTATCATCACTTATAACACACATTTTACTTAAAACCATGAAAATGCACATTCAATTGTAAATAATAGTAAATATAATTTGAAAAAAATCACTTTTTGAAAGTGTTGTTTCCAGGGGCAATTCTAGAATTTTCATTTTAGGGGGGCTTAGCAGCCCCCAATGAGGCTATAATAATAAAAAAATATAATAAATAATAATACAAATATAATAAACATTAGTGGTGTCAGTCGATTACTTTTATACTTTTATATTGCAATAATTTCACATTCATTCAAAATTAATGTAGAACTAACATAAAGAACACTTTTTTTTCATATTTGTTTAATGCCATCTTTTTAATGATTGAAGGCAAGTATCAATGATACCAGCTGATGTCTATGATTTTTTCCCCTATTATTTAACCATTGACTATAGGCATTCAACATTGCAATATAATTGAGAGCTGTCACTTTAACATTTATTAGACTTTAAAAAATAACTTCTAATTTAAGTGAACTAAAAATGATCTTCACATAAACCCCATTATAATAAATATGCCTTCCAGCAACAAAATATAGCCTAATTTAATAAAGTTATCAAAGAGTAAATTCTAAATGAAATAAAGATAAAGCTTAAAATTACAAGAGTTATTGATTTTTTTTTTTATTTTATTTTGTTCTTTGATTAACAGACAGCAGCTGGTTATTAGGATATTTTGGCTGCTGTTACTTTAAAAGCTGCCGCTGCTGAACTTGATGCGGATCTGATACTTCTTTAAATGTGACTCATAAATAATAAAAACTTATATGCACATTTTTAAGGCAGCTTTAATTGCCTTTTTTGTAACTTCATGACTTAACTGACATAACTATGACACTGCATACTGGTAGTTTCATTTGGGTTTGAATATGATACAGCACTTTAATATAGCCTAAATACAGTGCGCACCAGCACATTTGTGGGTGTACTTGAAGAGCGCTATGAACACAGGCTGACAGAACAGGAAGATTCATTTTTACTGACATATGGCCTGACAGCATCTCATCTGACTGCAGTTCACTAATGTTCCACTGAAGTTCCTCATCACCGTTACTGTTTCCGTGCTCGTTTGATTCATTGGGAGCGCGCCTCTGAAACATCTCCCGTTTGATGTGCTCGTAAAGATGTTCTGCGTCTAAATAAAAGCAATTTATTAGTGGTTGCGTGAGGGATGGCCAAAGCTAGCCCTGCCCCTGTGTTAATTGCGTTAAACATTTTTAACGCGGTAAACTGAAAAAATTGATCACATGTGTTACTGTGCTAATTTTGACACCACTAATATTTATTTTGATTAAAAGGGGTGGTTTACTAAACGGATTGCAGTATTCCACTGTAAAATTCCACTAGAAGTTTTCCAGATCTCACATGCGCACCTGTTTACTGTAGTTACAAACACAAAGTGTTACTGTTTGCATTTCTAGTACAACCCTTATTCTTTAGTTCAGGTATCCAGACCTCTTTAACACATGCACTGTTATATGTATTATATTGAAAGTTCAATTTTCAAATGAAAATGGCAACTTTATCGTTTTATATGCATTTATATGTGTTTAGGGCTTCATTTTCGCTGGAGAAAACAGCTGTGGTCTGATGAGGAGTGAACACAGCAAAAACTTTACAGTTATGGGGAGCCGATTGCTCCCTCGTGATATTTCTTAAACTGTATTCATGCACAGATGCAGATATTCTAACAATCTATCGATAAGCACACACATTGTCCTCTGTTTCTTGCTGTGCACAGTCTGCGGATTGAGGAATGCACTGAAAGACAGGGAGGAGCTGAAGTCTGCTGCCGTTTTCATTTGAAATTTAAAGGGGACTGAGGTGATCACGAATTCATGTACTGGAGCTGATCGCAAAATTTTTACAGGGGCTGAGTAGTCATTTTATTGACATCATGTTGTATCACCACAACTGTTTTCAACACTTAAAACAAGCAGTAAATCAGTATCTATATGTATAGCTATCACACACACACATAATCAGGTGACTCCATGCAAAATATTTTATGTTTGTAAGAATCACAATAGTGAGGAAAAAGCTGAATGAATCGTGTGGATTTCAAGCATGAATACACATTATGTCTGGTGCATTACATGCGTATCTGATTGTGTGTGTGTGTGTGTATTCTTGTGGCAGCTGCATGCACCATCAGGCAGTAGTTCTCCACTATGTAGGTCAGACTGCATAGAGAGAAAAAGATAGAGATCTGTGTTTGCTGAGCAGAATGCCATCAACACTGTGACTCTGTTTGCTTATTTACTGAATTGGAACCAAGAGTTATTCTTTTCAACCTTTTCATGCATTAATGTGTTCAATTTAACAGCTACCAAAAAGCATAGGTGAGGTTTGAGTGTGCGCATGTCGGTGTGTATGTTTGCTTGTGTGTGTATGCGCGATTAAGGATCTTGTCATAGAGATTGTCCTACAGTAAGAGCGACTCCCCTGGGGGGTTTATACAGGCAGCTTAAGCTTCAGAGAACTCTCTAGAGGGTGTGTGTGTGTGTGTGTGTGTGTGCAGGTGCATGGATGGTGAAGGTCAGAGATGCATTCCCAACAACAGGTTTATAGGGATAGGTACTCAATCACACTGTTGGACTTCTGTGTTATGCTGCATATCAGTTTATCATCAGAAATATCACAGGTATGTGATTACAGCTGCATTTTGGATTTTTTAACATAATGCAGATTTAGGGCTAGATACTAAACAGGGTGAATTAGCATAAAAACACAATCCCATAAAAGCGCAGATGGGAGTAAAAGGTTTGGTTGATCTACTGACAATGAGCAAATTAAAGAACACACACAGCCAGATCATTTCAATCATGACCAATGCAATCTACCAAAAGCAGTGCAAATTAACAGCTATCACAGCCATTAGAATTGCAAAAACTGATTAAGAGATGTTTTTTTTTTTTTTTTAAATAATGGCATAAATACCAGTACATTGACTACTCCAGTCTTCAGTACAGTAAATCACCTTGCTTGATTCATTTAAGTACTCTTCTACCATATATTTTGTGTCTTTAAGGAAAAATCGTTCAAATTAATATGCGTAGTGCTGGTTGCAAAAACAACTGTGTCCACTGCAAATCTGGCTCAAAAACACATAATGTCTCGTAGAAATATCATAAGTTGTCTATGTGGCTTGTATGCTATATTCCAAGTGGAAAGTTACATTTAAAGTCAGAATGTAACAAAAGTAGCAACAGATATTTTCTTCTGTGCTGTAACGTATATCCAAGTAACACTGAAGAATGATCCATTATGTCTTCAAAGGCTTAAATTTGACAGGAAAATTGTTATGACATTTTGATTACAAACTAGTTTTTTAAAAATAAAAAATATAAAGAAAATAAAAAGTACATATGCATGAAAGAATCATACACAATAGGAATAATAACACACATTTAGAAAATAGAAATAAAATGTACAGTAAGGGGCTGATAATGTTCCCCTCCATTGGGCGGCTAACCATTGTGACTGAATCATTGAGTCAATGAACTGAACCCAACTCAGAATCAGTTAAGTTAATCAATAAATCATCATTAGATTGATTTTTTTTTTCTTTTTTTTTTTTTTTCAAATGATAAATTGAAAAGATCTCAAATGATGTTCACATCATTTTACATCATTGTTCACAAATCAGACATAGCTGCTTTTTTGCTGCCTCATCGGTTATGGTGCGTTTGCATCCTTTTAAAGGGATAGTTCACTCAAAAATGAAAATTCTGTCATTTATTATTGACCTTCGATCATCTTCACAACACAAATTGAGATATTTTTGACGAAATCCAAGAGCTTTCTGACCCTGCATAGACAGAAAATTTTGTCACAAATATCTTAATTTGTTTTCTGAAGATGAACAAAGGTCCTAGGGGGTTGGAACAACATGCTGCTTAATTTGGTGAATAGAATAGAATAGAATAAAATAAAATAAAATAAAATAAAATAAAATAAAATAGAATAGATGGGATGTGGTGTGGTGGAATGAACTGCAGGAGAATGCAATGTCAGTGCCAGATGAGCCATTATGGGAGATTAAATTTGATCCACGCTAAGAGTGACCCTGTGGAGAGAGAGAGAGGGAGGGAGACGTTCAGCCTGGCTTATTGTATTAATAGCTGTCTGTGGGTGTCAATAGCTGTATATCAGATCTGGAGAGACTTTGATTTGATTTAAAGTTTGGCTGTACAGTGGGTCAGCCCCTGCCCTTCAGTTACCCAGCGCTACGATGTCTTTTCTTAAGTATCTCCAAACGTACATTCATATAATATTGTAAGTATAGTATTAAATTGAGTGCTTTTATAATAAACATCGCAACCATGAGCATATTAACATCTGCATAAGAATTCATTTCAGTATTCAGCAATTTGGCCTACTGGTCACAATGAAGTAATAAGATGTAGGATAGATCGTTTCAGAGAATGCCAGTTAATTTCTAGATATAAGGGAGGTTTAAGCATAATTAGTTAATTCCAGATCATTTCAGTCTTTACATGTACTGATAATTTACCACTAATAAAGGGATAGTTCGCCCAAAAATGAAAATTCTGTCTTTAATTACTTACCGTCATGTCGTTCCAAACCTGTAAGACCTTCGTTCATCTTCAGAACACAAATTAAAAATTTTCTGATGAAATCCAAGAGCTTTCTGACCCTGCATAGACGGTAACACAACTACCACATTCAAGGCCCAGAAAGGTAGTAAGTATATTATTAAAATAGTCCATG
The DNA here is from genome assembly GCA_012976165.1 of Labeo catla. Taxonomy (NCBI): domain Eukaryota; kingdom Metazoa; phylum Chordata; class Actinopteri; order Cypriniformes; family Cyprinidae; genus Labeo; species Labeo catla. The sequence goes on from VONZ01001225.1 coordinate 65,491, forward strand.
TGACACCAGTGGTTCAACCATAATTTTATAAAACTACAGGAATACTTTTTGTACGCTAAGAAAACAAAAAGAATGACTTTATTCAACAATTTCTTCTCTTCAGACATGAGGGTGAGTAATTAATGACAGAATTTTTTGATTTTAGAGTGAACTATCCCTTTAAAATTGTCAAAAGCCACATTAAAAATATATATATATATATAGCTAGAAATTATTTCAAATAAATGCTGTTTTTTTTTTTTGTTTTTTTTTACTTTGTATTCATCAAAGTGTCCTGGAAAAAATGTATTAGGGTTTTCACAAAAATATTAAACACAACTTTTTTCAACATTGACAGTAATAAGTAATATTTCTTAAGCAGGAAACGTTCATATTAGAATGATTTCTGAAGGATCATGTGACATTGAAGACTGAAATAATAATTCAGCTTTGCATCACAGGAATAAATTACATTTTAAAATATATTCAAATAGAAAACGGTTATTTTAAATTAAAATAATACTTCACAATATTACAGTTTTTACTGTATTTTTGTCAAATAAACATCTTTTACACAGAGTATCAGATACTTAAAAAAAACCTTTGCAGGGCTGACGTACATAGTCTTAAATGCAAAATATTGATAAAAGCAATAATATTCAGTTTTACTATTTCTGTTTCTACCCTTAAAGGGGTCATCAGATGCAAAGTTAACTTTTACATGTTGTTTGAACATTAATGTGTGTTGGCAGTGTATGTACAAATCTACCCTAAATAAAAATAAAAATAACTTAAAAATCCATGCAGTGGCTTTTAATTAATCTCTAAAAATAATATCCCCTTTTCCAAATCGAGTCATTCTCAGATGCCTGTCAGTGTGGCGTCACACCCACAGAGGCCGCTCCCACGATAGTTGATTGACATCAGCGTCTTACCTCAGACACGCCTTAAATCAGCTGTAACAGTCCGACCTCCATTATTTTGATGCCGAAGTAGGGGTGTAAGTTAGACAAGAATGTGGTGTTGTGTTGCTGGATGTAATAATGAACATAGTGGTCATCATTTACTCTGACATCTGAGCCACTGAAGATGCAGTGGATTATGTTTGTTTGTGAAGGGAATGAGCCTCCCGATCTACATAAATGCATCTATGTTCGCGCAAATCATTCATGATCCAGCTTCACCTTCAGCAGAAGTGAGTATAAGGGATTTTTTTTTTTTTAGAAATCTCTGCAATCACCTTTCCTAATAACGTGCTAGTTAACAAGTTTTGCGACTAGATGTGCTAAATGCAGCTAAAGTAAACAGGCTCGTCACTCCACAGAGAGAGGAGAGGGGTGGGGTGAGCAGAGCTCATTTACATTTAAAGGAACAATCCATCAGAATGGGTTGATTTTGTGCAGAGCTCTTTTTGGCAAGGTAAAAAGGGTGTTGTTTTACACAACCATTGAGAATTTTTAATCAAAGTATAGTATAGGCTTTTCATTAAGACCCTAAAGAATCATATCAACTTGTGGAAAGTGGGCATCCGATGACCCCTTTAAAAATAACTTTTGTAAATGTAACATAATGTGATCAGTTGGATTCCATTTAAATAAAAAATGTATATTAAACAAATATTTTACTTCAGTAAAACCATTTTAGGTTACCTGTCAAAATATTTTAAAGTGCAACAAAAACAAGGTCTCAGAGACATTAAAAAATGTCAATGTAAAATCATTTAAAGTTAGATTATGTCTTTAAAGGAGAAGTTCACTTCCAGAAAGTTACAGATAATGTCCCTTGTCATCCAAGATGTTCATGTCTTTCTTTCTTCAGTCGTAAAGAAATTATGTTTTTTGAGGAAAACATTTCAGGATTTCTCTCCATATAATGGACTTCATTGGTGCCCCGATTTTGAACTTCCAAAATGTAGTTTAAATGCAGCTTCAAAGGGCTCTAAACGATCCCAGCCAATGAATAAGGGTCTTATCTAGCTAAATGACAGTTAGGGTATGTTGAATATCTCCCATCTTATTTTCTTCTCCATCTTCAAAATCGTCCTCCATCGCTGTTTTACCTTTTCTTTATAAAGGGTGTTTGATCTTCTTCACACGTTCACTTTGTAAATGCTGGGTCGGTACTTCTGCAGCGATGTAGGATGATTTTGAAGTTGGAGGAGAAAATGAGATGGGAGTTTTTCGAACATTCCTGTCATGTTTTCCTCAAAAAAATTGAAGACTGAAGAAAGACATGAACATCTTGGATGACAATGGGGATGCTATTCAAAATAAAATGCGGCAAAAGTGTATCATATGGCTCTTTAAACTATAATTTATTGCATTATAAATGTTCTTAGGCTGAATGCTCAACCTTGCTGCGCTGAAGGACACAGTTTGACAAGCTAGTGAAGGTATGTTGTGATTAAGCCGTTGAATACCAGTCAACTCTTTGTTGTTACTAAGCAACCTGTTCCCTGGCAACGCTTTACTTGTCCTTCGGCAACCATTGATTTAATTCAGAATGACTGTTCCCCCTTCACTCCCATGCTGTGTCATCTCTAAGTCAACGCAAGTCTCGGGACCGATGAACCTAGACATTAAAGAATGTTCAGCATCCAGATATGACATTGAACCGTTCTCTGCTGTAAGTGTTAAAAAAATTGCTGCGTCAGAGCGGTTTTCACATCTCCCAGTACAGCCGGGACTTTTTATATGCCTGTGAATCTGTTCAGATAAGCAGCGTCTATGAAAGGTACGTTTGCACTGGCAGACTGCAGTGTGAGAAGAACGAGACAGCTGGGGGATTTCATCAAAGAGTCTGCGACAGGGAGCAAGAGTGGGAGGAAGATGAAGACAGAGAAAAGGAGAGAGGAAGACGTTACTCAGTCCAGCAGCAGCACCTTTGCAGCTCTGCACCACTTTGTGTGTCAGTACCTCCGGCAGAAGATATCTGCAGAAATTAATCTGACAGCTGTGGCTGTGTGTCTGCGCGTGCCTTTGTACGTGTGCGCTAACGTTCAGGTGGCCTATTTACTGAAATTAATGCAATATCTGGCATGCCACGGTCACCCACTCTGCATGTGGGATAATCCGAGTGAGACACACTTCTAATAAAGCCTTTGAAAGCTAGTGTAAACTGTCCATTTTGGGATGAATCTACCACGTGAGAGACGCAACCTGTGCTTATCTAGTCTTTGCTGGTGTTTTAAACAATCTGCTACTTATATGGACCCATATTTAGTGTCATTTAATTGTGCTATTCCTGCATCGTATCTGAAGCTCCATTTGTTTTGTAGTGAGATTTGTGGGTGTGTACTGTAGAGAACCTTATACTAAAGGACTGCAGTGAGCTAGACCCATGAAAAAGAAGTGAGCTTAATTGTACTGAATGTGCATCATCATATTAATGGACTAAATGGCCACTTAAGTGTACTTGAAGAAAGCACACTCTAAAAAATAAAGGTGCCATAGAAGAACCATTTTTGGTTCCACAAAGAACCATTCGGTCAAAGGTTCTTTAAAGAACCATCTCTTTCTTACCTTTTTATAATCTGAAGAACCTTCTTTTGCCACAACAAACCTTTTGTGATACAGAAACGTTCTTCAGATGTTAAAGGTTCTTCCATGGCATCGTGAAGCACTGTTATTTTTAGGAGAACTCCACTTCCAGAACAAAAGTACTTACCCCCTTGTCATCCAAGATGTTCATGTCTTTCTTTCTTCAGTCGTAAAGAAATTATGTTTTTTGAGGAAGATATTTCAGGATTTTTCTCCATATAATGGACTGATATGGTGCCCAGAGTTTGAACTTCCAAAATGCAGTTTAAATGCAGCTTCAAACGATCCCAAATGCGGTTGTAAACGATCCCAGCCGAGGAAGAAGGGTCTTATCTAGCATAACGATTGGTTATTTTCATTTAAAAAAATACAGTTTAAATACTTTTTAATCTCAAATGCTCGTCTTGTCTTACTCTGCCTGAACTCTGTGTATTCTGGCTCAAGACAGTTAGGGTATGTTGAAAAACTCCAATCGTATTTTCTCCCTCAAATTCAAAAATCATTTCAAAATCATCCTACATCGCTGCAGAAGTACCGACCTAGTCTTTGCAAAGTGAACATGCAAAGAAGATCAAACGACCTTAACAAAAAAGGTAAAACAGTGATATAGGACGATTTTGAAGTCGAAGGAGAACATGAAATGGGAGTTTTTCGAAATACCCGAACTGTCATGAACCGGAAAAAAAATTGAGTTCGGGCAGAGCAAGACAAGACAATCGTTTGACATTAAAAAGTACATAAATTGTTTTATTTTAATGAAAATAACCTATCGTTTTGCTAGACTTTGTATTCGTTTAAAAGAAGAAAGTCATATGCATCTAGGATGGCTTGAGGGTAAGTAAATGACGGGTAAATTTAGTCAATTTTGGGTGAACTATACCTTTAAGTATATATATAGTATAATCTACTCTTTTTTTAAAAAGTATGCTAAAGTGTGCTTCTTTTTCACATGGGTGTTTTGTCTTATTGACCTATAGTGAACCATAGGTCTGTAGTGAGTCTTATAGGTCTGTAATGAACCATTTAAGTAAGCAGCAGATAACTTTATAGATCTGTAATGGGCATTACAGGCCTGTAGGTCTATAGTAGCTGAGCAAGCAACATCAACCATGTCCTCTAATGAACTCCAAAATAATTGGTTAACAGTCTTTCTGAACTGCCTTTTAGAAAGCTTTTTTAAGCATAGCAAGTGTGTTCTTGAAATAAAAACGACAGGTCTTCAACTATACTGCACTATATTAAAGCATAATTTAAGGCTTTAAAACACACCAGTCATTTTCTGGCTTGGTGTATACAGTTTATATTTAGCAGACACTTTTATCTACAGCAACTTATAGTGCGTTCAAACTCTACATATTTCCCTCAGGAATAAAACCCATTACTGCTGGCCGTGCTGTAACAGTTGAATCATAGAATATACAAATACATACACACATATGTATATTAAATATTGTCTGTTTGGCTACATCGATTCACATTCATTGTAATGGCAGTGCTGAAGGATCTCTGCATAACGTCACACTGCAGCTGCAGCACTGCCTTTGGCTATGGTCTACACACGCAGACACACAGCTGCGGTCCTCTCTGCGCTTCTGACTTGTGGTCTGGACAGTCATTATGTAAGTCTTGAGTCAGTGAATTGGTGGTGAGCTCTCCTGGGGAACATGAAGGTTTGTGTCAATACTGTTCACACACACCACACAAAGGATTTGAGGGCTGTGAACAACTAGAGATTTAGACACAGAACAATGCTAGCCTTTGTTGCACAGAACCTTTTGCCTCTGACTTTAGTAGCACATTGCAAACAGACAAGTATTATAAAATGAAGGAGCCTATGTACAGTACAGTTTATGAGCCCTTTGATAATTACTGCATTTCTGCATTGATGGCTCATAAAATGTGATCTGATTTTAGTCTATTATATGCACAATAATTGACATGCACAATCTTACTGTACTGCTAACACACAAACAATTGACCAGTTGTTCACAGAGTAGGGTGGAAAATGTAAGTGAACCCTTGAATTTAGTTACTTGTAGATCTTCCTTAAGCCACAAAACCTCCACCAAATGTTTTCTGTTGGTGTTTTCTGACCAAGGATCTTTGACCATCCCTTCCCACAAATCTGCTTTATCAGTATTTCTGGGTTGTCTTGATAGCACAGGTTTCTTTAGGTCATGCCTCAGCATATGAATTTGCTTAAGGAAAAAACATTATTTTTTTATTTAGCCATTCTTTTGTTGATTTATTTATGTACAGCTTCTCTAAAGCTTGTCATGAACTGCTGTTCTTACATTCTCCTGTAAAATGTCTTGATACACTTTAGAAATTCCTTCAAATCAGCATATATTTAAATATTGAAGTGTTATTTTAAATTACAATATCACTGTATTTTATTTAAATAAATGCAGCCTTGGTGAGCATAAGAGACTTCTTTCAAAAACATACTATTGTTTTTCTAGGGATCTTGTTTCCGCCATGTGATGAAAAATAAAACGGGTATATGAAACTTTTTATCTTACAGTTCAGACTGGACTCAAGAAAAAGAAAATGTAGAATTATTTTTTTTCTCACAATTCTAAGTTTCTCACAATTCTGACCTTTTTCTTGCAGATAAACTCCAAAAACGTTGCAATTTCTCAATTCTGAGTTTGTATCTCACAATTCTGCAAGAAAAAGGTCAGAATTGCGAGATGTGAACTCCAAAAACATAGCAGTTTCTCACAATTCTGAGTTTGTGTCTGACAATTCTGCAAGAAAAAGGTCAGAATTATGAGATATAAATTCCAAAAATGCAGCAAATTCTCACAATTCTGAGTTTGTCTCACAATTCTGCGAGAAAAGGGTCAGAACTGTGAGATATAAACTGCAAACACATCCCAATTTCTCAATTCTGAGTTTGTATCTCACAATTCTACAAGAAAAAGGTCAGAATTGCGAGATATAAACTACAAAAACATCTGAATTTCTCACAATTCTGAATTTGTGTCTCACAATTCTGCAAGAAAAAGGTCAGAACTGTGAGATATAAACTGCAGACACGTCCCAATTTCTCAATTCTGAGTTTGTATCTCACAATTCTGCAAGAAAAAGGTCAGAACTGTGAGATATAAACTGCAGACACGTCCCAATTTCTCAATTCTGAGTTTGTATCTCACAATTCTACAAGAAAAAGGTCAGAATTGCGAGATATAAACTCCTTAAATCTCTGAATTTCTCATAATTCTGAGTTTTTGTCTGACAATTCTGCAAGAAAAAGGTCAGAACTGTGAGATATAAACTCCAAAAACATTGCATTTACCTCATTTAAATATTGAAAAATATATTTTTAAAAAATATTTTTTATTCTGTGCCGAAACAAGCTTCCATAGTTTTGCATTTTAACATAATTTCAAATTTATTATTGTGATGACAAAGCTGAAATTTCAGCAGCCGTCACTTCACCGTCATATGATCCTTCAGAATTCATTCTAAAATGCTGATTTGCTGCTCAAGATTATGAATTTTTTGGTCATGTGTGCAGCGTTAATACACTTGGTATTAGTCAGTTTAGTTTTTAGTCAGTTTACAGTATTTTAAGACAATTTTAAAATGGCAGGTAATTGTTATCAGGTTGTTGAGAGTTGGTGGATTCTTTTTTTGGTGAAGCAAGGTAGTCCACCACCTCAAAACATTTGAAAACCAGTACAATACTCAGATGTCTTTATAATGCAAGACTAGCCGGCTCTTGGCTCTGAAACACTAATTTAGATCCACCTCAAGACATACACATACAGATGAGCTTATGACATGAGATAAATGACTGCTGGTCCGCTCAAGCTGGAGGGCTTCTCAATCAAATCTCCACCATATGTCCATTTCTGTGGTTGTGAATTCAGACAGTTTGTATGTTTTGCCCACACTGAGGCCTTCCGCCATTAAGTTTGTTTGGATTAAGCCAGTTGGCATAGTGTTACTTTCTTTGTCACCAACTCCACATTGCCAGCTCCATGAATCAGCACTTTTGGCTGGGGGATAAATGCTTGTGTATTCAGTCCAACTACTGAGAGGAAAAGCATTGAAAAGATCCAAACCAAAACAGACCTGTCAGATATGTCATTTCCCCAAGTCTAGGTTAGTTTCTACTGTATTAAATACACTTGAGAACTGTGAAAGAGAGTTGACACGCCTCAAGCTCTTCTCATAATGTCTCTATTCTGGCATTGTGCTTTATTACTCTTGTCAGTATTCTCTAAAACGAAGCCATGTTTTCAGCTCTCATGAGCAGACGTCTGATTCCACTTTTAATATTTCAGGTCTTTAACTGTCTTTTATCATCAGAGCTCCTGAATCTGAGGATCAGCAGTTATTTAATTAACATTAATATCTTTTGTACAATCGCTGGTTTCTTTTTTCCTTTACTCAAGACTTTTGAAATTGAAATTGATATGACCTAATATTGTAACGAAAAGGAATCCAAGTAACAAACAGAAAGTATTGTGTTTAATCCTGTTTGGGTTATTTCCTTTGACTCTGTCTGTTCCAGGATTGACCCTGATACTGTCCCTACCCCCGCTTTCTGTCTAGATCTGATAAAACTCAGGCTGAAACAAATTATTCGTGTAGCTCAACTAGATGAGTGATACGGACAAGGCTATGGTAATTAAATCTTGAATGAATTGAAGTTCTTCAGAAAGGCCATGTACACACTAAGTTTGGTTGTCAGTTCACCTTTTAGTGCTTAATCCTGTACACAACAAGAACAAAGTTGAGTAATTTGAAGGGATAGTTTACCCAAAAATGAAAATTCTGTCATTAATTACTCACCTTCATGTCGTTCCAAAACTGTAAGACCTTTGTTCATCTTCGGAACACAAATTAAGATATTTTTAATGAAATTCAAGAACTTTCTGACCCTGCATAGACAGCAACGCAACTGACACTTTCAAGGCCTGGAATGGTAGTAGGGACATTGTTAAAATAGTCCTTGTGACATCAGGTCTTCAACCCTAAATTTATTCATTATTTTTTGCGCAAAGAAAACAAAAATAATGACTTTATTTAACAATTTCTTCTATTTTGTCTCAGTCTTTGCCTTGCGTTTACAAGAGTACCATGACGTTTGCATGTAGTGCTGCTGAGTTACGGTGCGTTAAGTCATAAGGAGATACATTAGTGTTGCCAGATCTTGCTTCCTGCACCAGCCTACTTTATTAACTCCATGAACTAGATTGCTTTATGAGCTGAGCCCAAACAACAAGCCTAAAGCCCAAATAAGCATCGCTTATAGTGGACATGGAAATGACAACCCTTTAAGAGCGTGCTATTATGTTTGCAGCCTTTCAAACATGACCAAAACATGACCACTCTGTTGATGGTTTAGTTAAAATGGTTTAGTTAAAACGCACATAACAGGTCTTTGGAAGCTGTAATATTACTTTGGTCAAAAATAGCGGATACCAAACGTATGAGATGGCAAAGTCTGTATGAGTTCTGTTCTGTACACACACAAAACAATAATTCAGTGGATTCACTCCCATATTTAAATGCGGTTGTCAACTACTCAGAGAAGATAAATAGCTTCTCTAAAGAGGATTCTCAGATCAAAAATGAATATCAAACCCCTGATGATGCGTCATAATAGAGAATGCTTGTCAAAACAGAGGGTTAAAGAAATCTTGATGCCAATACATCTGACATCCAGCCTGTATAATCGCTGATGTGATGACTGAGAAATCAAGTGTAGCATTAGTTCTGGCAGGTCATGTTAGTTAGCACGCATCAGCTGACTCTTAGCTGATCTATGTCTACCTATAGGAATACGATGCCTATCTCAGCATTCATATATAAGGTCCTTAAATATAATTAGCAGCTTTTGCATTGCTCAGCTAATTACCCTCCTCCATCCCCAACTCCTCCTATTGTCCAGTCAGGATTAAGCCTTCTGATTCTCCCTTGAATCAGGCTAATTTCTAAAATGTGTACCTTAAATTATTAAACATTAATGATCTCTGAAATACATTGATGTTGGTTCTGTTCTGTTAATGTCTAATGACAGTGTGTCACACTTTGCTACAGCATGCAAGGAGACGTGGAGATAAAAATACAAACAGAGAATAATCCAAACAGAGAAACACAGAGCAGGCAGGAACACATGTAGCACAAGGGTAGATGTTAGACACTGGATGCTGGACATAGGAAAACACAGGGCTTAAGAATTGAACTAAACAATGGAAGAGATGACAGGAGGGACTTGGAGTCGTGGCGCCAGGTGGGACTCAGGCCACAGCCATAATGGCGACCCACGGTGAAGCCGACGAAAGGAGGAGCCATGGAGGCGGAAGGGCTGGTGACTCCAGGGGGCCGACCAGTGGCAGCAGAGCCGGTGAGCTAGGATGACGAAGAGGATCCGGAGAGCCAAGGTGGAGCAGAAGGTGCCAGCGACCGATGTGGAGGCGTGGATCCGAAAGGCCAAGGTGGAGCTAAAGGGATGGAGGAGCCTGACGGAGCCGAGGGGAGTCCGGAGGCGCAGGATGATCGATGACAGATCAAGGCAGAGCCAGATGGATAAGGGAGCCTGGCGGAGCCAGTGGTGTGCCGGCCTATGGCGGAGAGGAGGGAGCTAGGAGCCATGGTGAAGCCGCTGGGTCGACGGACCGAGGAAGAGTCCTAGACTCTGAGGCTGGAGGAGGAGACGGGATCCTCCAGCCACAACACCAGTGGAGACTGGCAGACCCACGGTGAGCCCACCGCACAGATAGTGGGCTGAGGGTGAGCAGAGGGGCTTCCAGACGACAGCAGAGGAGGAGGCAGGAGCGGGTTGGAGGGTTGGCATTTGTGAGCCTCCGGGCTCTCAGGACTGCCCTTGGGAACAGAAGCCCTCTCTGGGTTGAATGTGGAAACAGAATCTCTCTTTGGGCTGGACTTGGAAACAGGAGCTTTCTCTGGGCTGGACGGGGAACCAGGAGCCCTCTCTGGGCTAAATTCTCTCTGGGCTGGTCTTGGAAACAGAAGCCCTTTCTGGGTTAAACTCAGGAACAGGAGCCCCCTCTGGGCTGGACTTAGAAACAGAAGCCCTCTCTCGGCAAAACTCAGGAACAGGAGCCCTCTTATGGCTGGACTTGGAAACAGAAACCCTCTCTGGGCTAAACTCAGGAACAGGAGCCCTCTCTGGGCAAAACTCAGGAACAGGAGTCCTCTCCAGGATTTCGCTGTCCACAGCTTGCTCCCTTGTGGCGGGCGTTGTAGCTGGCTTTCGCACCTGGTCTGAAATCATCAGCCGCATCGGCTCCGTGGCGATCCTCTGCTCTGTCACTCCGTGCAACAATGGTTGTTGTTCGCGGCGGGCTTGGGCTCTCTGTCAACACATGTAGCACAAGGGTAGACATTAAACACCAGATGCTGGACACAGGAAAACAGGGCTTAAGATTAATGGAATTGATGGGACACATCTGAATGAAATGACTAATTAGACAAAGGGGAAACTGGGTCACGGAGCACATGGGAAGGGAAAACAAACACACTGACAATCCATAATCTTGATGTAGTGGTCCTAACAAAAAAGAATTGTTCTTTATTAGCATCTGTGGTTCCATGAAGAACCTTTAAATGGGTCATGACCCATTTAACTCCATTTGTCCTATTGACGACAGGCTGTGTGGACAGTGTCACAAAGCGAACACGCATCTGTATGCTGTACTCAGTGTAGACAAGATAGTGACAATGGTTGTAATTTCTATTTGCTTTTGATGTGATGTGACACATTCAGCGTAAACAAGTGTCAGCCGTTAGTGACTGAACGACAGTGGGCGGGGCCTATGTCGCTGTGTTGCTCTGGAGGCGGTGTTTATGCAAATGACAGCGCCCGGGTGACTGAGTTATTACATAAATGCTTTTGTATTGATGATGAGGACATTTTAAGTTATGAAACTTACAGGATGAGTACAAAGACCTCTTCTATGTCAAAAGATCAAGGGAAATTTGGTTTCTAATGTCATGCCCACTTTTACATCCATAGAACATTTCCGTTCTTCAAAAGGTTCTTTATAATGGAAAAAGATTCTTTAGATGATTAATATGTCTCTTTACACAGTCTAAAAGGTTCTTTTGTGGAACCAAAAATGGTTCTTCAAAAGCATCACTGCAAAAACCCTTTTGGAAGCTTTATTTTAAAGGGTGTAGAGGATCATTTGTGAGAAGCAGTAAATTCTGGGTTATCAGGGCAAGCAGTACTCGCAGTTTGCTCTCTGTGTATACACTAGACAAAGGCCTGTGTCCTGAGGGAAAGCTGTGTTGCACTGAGTGCCATCATGATTAAAAAGGGATATCATTTAACGCTACTGGCTTAAAATAAGGAAAGAGTAGTGTGGTGTTTATGAAACAAAAATAAATAGTTTTCAGAAATACAATCCCTCTTTCAGTAAACAAATATCAGCTACTTCTTTGGCCACGACCTAGAAGTGATGCAATGTAATTGATTTCTTCTCAAGAGACCGGATAAGGTTGGCATCATGGAAAGTAGCGAATGTGTAAGAAAGGTAGTAATGAAAAGAACCTCTAGGGATCCTACTGGTTTTTAAATACTGAAACGGGTAAGATTTGTCTGGTGATTTTGGATCATATTTTAATATACATGATCTTTTTGTATTCAGTAGCATGTCCAGTTCCCTCTTGCTGAACCTGCTAACTAATTAATTTTTTTATTTTCAGTTTGTCTTTTCAGTTTAGTTTAGTTTGGTTTAGTTTTCAACAGTGTAGTAACTAGTTTTTATTACCCTAAATTGTTACTATGCTGCCTTAAAATTTTAAGTTCAGTCAACTCAAATAAGTTTAGTCAACTTAAAATATAAAGTTGTACTAAGTGACAATTTAGTTATTTGAGTTGACTAAACTAAAAAATTGGTTTGTTAAACTTAAAAGCTAGGTTTGCTACCCAGCTGCCTTAAATATTTAAGTTGTATCAACTCCAATATCTAAGTTGTCACTTAGTACAATTTAACATTTCAAGTTGACTAAACTTTTTTGAGTTGACTGAAATTTTAAGGCAGCGGGTTAACAAATTATTTTAAGTTTACTCAGCAAATTGTTTTTTACAGTGTAGTTAAAAAGTAACATTTAAAATACATTTATTTCATACTAAGTATAGTTCAAATCTACTAACATATTTTCTGACATATCGCTTAAGACTTACTGATATAAAAATTAAACTTTATTTGGAGTACTGCTTGTGCACAACATACATTTCCAAAATTAAGCCTAAAATGTGTTTTATTGCCACTATTGATGAGGATTAAAATGCATTAAAGGAGAAGTCCACTTTCAGAACAATTTACAGATAATGTACTCACCCCCTTGTCATCCAAGATGTTCATGTCTTTCTTCGGTCGTAAAGAAATTATGTTTTTTGAGGAAAATATTTCAGGATTTTTCTGCATATAATTGACTGATATGGTGCCCTGAGTTTGAACTTCCAAAATGCGGTTAAAATGCTGAAATGTTTTCCTCAAAAAACATTATTTATTTACGACTGAAGAAAGAAAGACATGAATATCTTGGATGACAAGGGGGTGAGTACATTATCTGTAAATTGTTGTTCTGGAAGTGGACTTCTCCTTTAATTACAAATCTTTACACCATGTACTGAGGAAACATCAATAATCAATTCTAATCAATCAAACAAATTCCAAACTGAACACGAAGATCCAGCAGGATTCTAGGACTCCTGAATGCAGCATCTCTTCCCTAATGCTAACTGACCATATAACAAGTGCCTTTAACCACCAGGACAAAACGGAAGAAGAGGAGGCTTTACAGAAGTACTTGAAGTAAACCGAATAAGACATTTTCTGTGAGTCATACAGTGACACCGAGGTACTTTAGTGAGGACCGTTTTCCCCAACAACAGAACATGAATCACTACGGATCTGAAGGACCTGCTGAGCCAAAAGAAGGTGGTCTGAAGACAAAAGGACGAGGCAAAGAGGATACAGAAAGACATGAATATGGTACTTGAGGAAGGAAAGAAATGATAACAGCACAAGCGTGATTGCAAACTTAGTCAGAACAATATGAAGGAGGTGTGGAGTGGGATGAAAACCATCGCCGACTGCAAACTGGCCAGTAGCCATGTAAAGGAAAGCTGTTTCTCATCAAATTTGGTTTTTAGTTGCCTACTACAACCTTTTCATGCAGTGAGGACACTAAAGCCTCCATCCCACTTCCTCAGACTCAGGCCGGCTATCTCTGCTGATCAGCTGTGAAGGGAATTCCACTAAAGTGGACTTCTTCTTTAAAAGGCAAAATACTAATAAAAATATTGATCAAATTCTAATCTTCAAAATGTTACTCCGGTAGATGGCGACAGATGACTACCTTTATGAGTGAGTCATTTGAATAAGTGATTCCTTCAAAACACTGATTCATTCAGGAATGTAACAATTTATGACGTTGCAATTGCATCATTCGCTCAACCGATTTTTTCAAAACACTGATTCTTTGAGAATCACTATTGTGTGTTTTGCCATGGGAATGTTACCAAATATTTTTGCTGGCAGAGTAAAAACAGACAAAGTAAATGGCAAAATTTGGAATAAAATGGAAGTTGTACAATATTAACTTCTTATTTGTTGAACTGTAATATGAAAGTCGTATCATAATCGCGTTGTTGATCTGAGTATCACCGCGGGTGTGATTCAGTTACTGCTAATGTGATATTGCATAAATATTATTGGATCACATTTAATATTATTTTGTAACAAATAACGTGTGTTGCTTTGGAAAAGGCTAGGGGAGCTGGCTAGAGTTGTGTATGTTAATAGAGCCAAAACAGCAAAGAATGTGTAGAAAAAAGCAGTGGAAACTACTAGCATAAGCTACCTGCTTTTGCCTTTGTAGCATCGCAAAACCAGAGACTTTAAATGGACAGCTGGTAGAATCAGCAAACCCCCTTTTCATGCAGTGAGGACACTAAAGCCTCCATCCCACTTCCTCAGACTCAGGCCGGCTATCTCTGCTGATCAGCTGTGAAGGGAATTGAGGAAGCTCCACACAGCGGCACAGCCTGATATAATCAGCCTCAGGGAGCTCGAGACACAAGCTAACTAATACTGCAGACTTCTCAAACATCTGCTCTCTCTCCTTCAGTTAGATAAAGGTGCTTCAATCCAGGAGCTGACAAAGATGACATTCAGCCTTAGGGAATATATAGGCTCTCAGATCATGAAGTCCTTTAAGGGGCTGGACCCGAAATAGCTCAAATCCCTGGTCGTCTAAACTGGATTCATTGCAGCTTGATGGTGTGATCTTAAACCCACTTTTTGCCCACTTCTGGACTTTGGGTTTGTTTGTTGGATGTTTCAATAGAAATGACATGCAAGTATATGAAAATTATAAAATTAGCCACTTAAGTCCTACTCAACACTGCATTTAATATAATTTTAAACTGCAAACATTTTCATTTAATTGCAAAAAACTAAATTTAGTGTCTGATAATAAGTATATCAATACTAAATAAGTCAGCATATCTATAGTAAGTGCTAAAGTGCACTTCTTTGTCATAAGAGTCAGCACATGGATCCTACACACCATAAATATTTAGAGTTATGAAGTACTAAATACTAAATGTGACCACACAAATGTAAGAGAAACAGAAAGGGGCAGGCGAAACATTAAAAATTAAAAAGCAGATTACTTTGATGTCATGGGCTGAAATGGGCTTTGAAAAGCAGATTTTAAAATCGTGGATTATGAAAAGGCAAAGGTGCTTAGAGGGAATGAGTGCAGCGCTGTCTTAACTTCACTGAACATTCCCATATTGTAGTTTCTGTATTCACTTTTTATAGTACACTGGGGTTTTAACTTTTTATTACTTCTTTTTAGTGTTGTTTTATATTAGTTTTATGCTTTCATATTAAATGTGCTGATGTAACAACTATGAACTTTTACTATTATCACTCAACACTGACCATTAGAATTTGTTTTAAAATGTTTCTGAGACATATTTTAACAACATATCAGCTCAAAGAGCCAAAAGCCCAAGTCTGTTTTGCTAAACATAAAAAGTTTCATTGCTAGCAAGGGAAAGAAAGAAAAAAAGCATAATAAAAAGCCGCAAATAAAAAAATAAAAACCAGTCTGCAATGAGAGGTGTGCATATATTTGCACTGAATGCATTCTAGTACTATAAAATATATTCTTAAAAAAATATACATATATATGAACAAGATAAAAACACCATGCTCATGTCAGAAAAGCTTTACTCAGCCTACACATTTTGCTCATCAATAATTGGCATTTACGTATTTAGTCTTTGATGCGCTGTACGAAATATGCATAAAGTTACCATGATTTTTTTCTCTTGATCTGCTGTAGGCTTTGACTGACTCATCTTGCTAATTACACACGCTGATGTGCAAGTGCGACTGTTTGATTTGAAGATGAGGGAAGTGCTATGCACAAATCATTTCACCAAGCTTAGCTATCAGCAATATTACTGAAATAGTAAAACTGCTAATTTATCTATCTGTAAATTGAATATATTGTTTGCCCATTAAAGAAAAATAAAAAGTATGAATCATTAAAAAAACTGCTAATTTATCATTTAGTAAATACTTTTACAAATAGATGACTTATATTACACATAGCAACAGACTGTCTGGAACAACATGGCATTTTTAGGGACTTCTTAAAGGAGAAGTCCACTTCCAAAACAAAGATTCACATATAATGTATTCACCCCCTTGTCATCCAAGATGTTCATGTTTTTCTTTCTTCAGTCGTAAAGAAATTATGTTGTTTGAGGAAAACATTTCAGGATTTTTCCCCATATAATGGACTGATATGGTGCCCCGATTTTGAACTTCCAAAACGTAGTTTAAATGCGGCTTCAAACGATCCCAAATTTGGTTGTAAATGATCCCAGATTTTTAATCTCAAACGCTCGTCTTGCCTTGCTCTCCCTGAACTCTGTGTATTCTGGCTCACTTAGTGTATGTCAAAAAACTCCAATCGTATTTTCTCCCTCAACTTCAAAAATCATTTCAAAATCATCCTACATCAGTGCAGAAGTACCGACACAGTCTTTGCAAAGTGAACATGCAAAGAACATCAAACACCCTTAACAAAAAAGGTAAAACAGCGATATAGGACGATTTTTAAGTTGAGGGAGAACATGAGATGGGAGTTTTTCGACATACCGTAACTGTCACGAACCGAAACAAAAACAGTCCAGGCAGAGTAAGACAAGACGAGCGTTTGACATTAAAAAGTGTATCATTTGTATTATTTTTATGAAAATAACTGATTATTTCGCTAGATAAGACCCTTTATTTTCGGCTGGGATCGTTTAAAACCGCATTTAGGATCGTTTGAAGCCGCATTTTTGGACATTCAAAATCGGGGCACCATACCAGCCCATTATATGGAGAAAAATGCTGAAATGTTTTCCTTAAAAAACATAATTTCTTTACGACTGAAGAAAGAAAGACATGAACATCTTGAATGACAAGGGGGTGAGTACATTATATGTAAATCTTTGTTGTGAAAGTGGACTTCTTCTTTAAAAGGCAAAATACTAATAAAAATATTGATCAAATTCTAATCTTCAAAATGTTACTCCGGTAGATGGCGACAGATGACTACCTTTATGAGTGAGTCATTTGAATAAGTGATTCCTTCAAAACACTGATTCATTCAGGAATGTAACAATTTATGACGTTGCAATTGCATCATTCGCTCAACCGATTTTTTCAAAACACTGATTCTTTGAGAATCACTATTGTGTGTTTTGCCATGGGAATGTTACCAAATATTTTTGCTGGCAGAGTAAAAACAGACAAAGTAAATGGCAAAATTTGGAATAAAATGGAAGTTGTACAATATTAACTTCTTATTTGTTGAACTGTAATATGAAAGTCGTATCATAATCGCGTTGTTGATCTGAGTATCACCGCGGGTGTGATTCAGTTACTGCTAATGTGATATTGCATAAATATTATTGGATCACATTTAATATTATTTTGTAACAAATAACGTGTGTTGCTTTGGAAAAGGCTAGGGGAGCTGGCTAGAGTTGTGTATGTTAATAGAGCCAAAACAGCAAAGAATGTGTAGAAAAAAGCAGTGGAAACTACTAGCATAAGCTACCTGCTTTTGCCTTTGTAGCATCGCAAAACCAGAGACTTTAAATGGACAGCTGGTAGAATCAGCAAACCCCCCTCATCTAGCAAGCTTTGATATCTGTATAATGTCCAATAATAGGCCTAGAGATGCTCAGAGTCCCTTCTGGGGTTGTAACAATAAACCAAATGCTTCTGTTGTAAATTTCATCACACAGCACGCAAGATGTCAAAGATTAGTTTCTATCTCAATCTGTATACCAATCTTTTTCTCATTATTGCTTATTACATTGCGAGTCTGCTGGGGTTGTGGGATGGTGTGTGTCAAGAGAGCCAGAAGTAGGAGTTTTTGCAAAGATTAGAGAGAAAAGACACACACAGTATACCGAGTGCTACACCAAACAGTAGGATGATTCATAAGTTTTCAAACTTTATGAGACCAAGGACGCCTAAATGAAATAACTGGCTACTATTTGAAATTGACTGAAAATTATAGTTTGCCTTTCGACTCATTGTGCATAATGTGTATACCTTAAAAACAACCTACCTGCCAATAAATAGAAATAAAAAAATATAGCTGCAAGCAGCGATTACCGGGTTCAAGTGCTTTAAGACATTTAAGCACTTTTGAAAAAAGACATTACATATTATTTAACAAGCCTGTAACTACCTGAATCAATGATTTAAAAAAGCATTGGCAAATCCTGGTAATTTACCATAAAAATATGTTGAGCGGTTATGACTGTTATAGCGCCAGCTGTGATCTGATCTCCCTAAAACTTTACATGCTTGTTTAGAATCACCTGTCACATGTGCTCAGCAGGTTTTGTGAAGTTTTTAGTTTTTCTTTATGGTTTATAGGCTTTGGGGTATATTTGAACAGGCCCCTTTTCTAAACAACCTTGAAATAGCTTCACAAAGGGTAAGTTTCAACATTTGTTTGATAATTATTGAGTTAGAGAGTCCAGGGAATTGCACTGCAGTGGGGTTTTTTTTTTTCAGAAAAACCTAGGACTAGTTCGCAAAAGTAGGTTTTGTACATTTATCATTTAACAAACGTTTTGATCGGTTTGTTCTAGAGCCAAAGTTGTTTGGAATGAGGAGGTCTATAGTATGATACGAATACCATGTGTATGTGTTTAAAAAAACCGCTCAATATACAATGGTTTGCGCTTATGAAAAATGCAATATCCCTCCCAGTAGTTGATTGCTTTCAAATTTCTCACAGACCTTTAGAGCCATGAGTCAAACAGGCCCACCAAGTTTTGTTCCAATTGGCCTCCATTAACCTTGTCTAATAGATGCTCAAAGTTCAAGTCTATGGCAGCCATGTTTTGTTTGCGATACGCAAATGTCCTTATAGATGCTTGTGGCACTTTAGACCAAGAGCGTGCAAATTGATTTTCACGTTGATGGGACAAACAGTTGGGTAGTTATGGCTGTATGGCGTAGTTGTTTCATGTCTTTCCCCTCTTATAGCGCCACCAAGTGGCCAAGCTCTGCCAACTTTTTCGAATGTTTTGGCATCCCTTTGTGACAGAGAGTTGAAAGTTTAACTTTTTTTGGATAATTATTGATATTCACTCTCCAGAGAATGTTCCTGCACTGGTTTGGTTCCGATCGAAAAACCTAGGACTAGTTCCACAAAGTAGGTTTTTCAAAAAATGCTAAGTACCTGAACATTTGACGGACAAATCCAAAGCATGCATTTTGTCCAGCATGAGCCAAGGATTCCGACAACATAAGACACTTAAGCTTATGGCAAACAGTTTAGGAGTTCTGAGCAATTTCATACTTTTGATTGTTGTAGCGCCCCCGTAAGGCCGATTGGGGTGAGCCTTGGTGACGTTGTAGAGGGTGAGTGTACTACCATCCCTCTAGGTTTCAAGTCTCTACGACTTACGGGTTGGTCTGCATGAACAGTTTTACATGGAGATTGCTGATCCTTGGCCATTCTATCAATTTAAATAGGGTTTCAGATACGCGCTTAAACCCATAATTAAGTTCAAAATATATTTATATTTATATTATGACTATATGTGTAGTAATTTCATGACATAATCATGAGGATATATAATCATAGTTAATCTAATGAAATGTAAGTAATATGATTACATATAAAGCCATATATAAATAATCATGAAATTATTGTGTTTCACATAAAACACATATTAAAAATTCTCTTTGAAAGGTTAATGTCGTCATAGACCAACTCAACTTTTCTTCTTTGATCATATGCAGTAGCGCTTTCTGTTATGCTTTTTTTAAAAGGCTGAATTTTATTCGCCTCAAAGGCAATGAAAGCATTCAGATCAGTTGTGCTTGGTTTGAAAAAAAGCTAAAAGCTTTAAAAACAGAAAATCAGCTATCATTATTTTTTGTGTCCTTGTATTTTAAACTACCGTAGGAAGCACAAGGCTTGGCGGTGTATTGATTCAGTGCTGACAGATGAAATTACAAGGTGATGAATTGTGTGTTTAAAGGTCATAGGGTCGTAGGTCAATAAGCAAGCAAATGCTGTGAAAATTAAAATGTGCAACGCTTTGCCAGGAAGCATGATTAATTAAACTAATACATCAGATTAAACCGGGCAAGCTAAGAGGCAGGATTCCCCTGGCCATTTAATGAGCATGCTCCCACATATAATTATGTTAGAGAAGGCAGGGAAGGTGACAGCATACTAAAGAAATTACAATACGCACTACAATTTAGAAATACACACAATTAAAAACCAAGACATATTTATAGGACACAACAGCACTGTTTGAACCTGTGAGGGTTTATGTTGCACTGCTTCAGAATTAAGCGATCAAAGGTTCCTGTGATAAAGGATGTGCGGCTGAAAGCGGTAGTGTAAAAATAGGCTCAGAACCGGGTTGTTGCTATGGAAGAGTATGTAGAAATCCTGGAATTCCTCACCCACACACACTGATACACAAGGAGTGCACCATGTTGATGCACTGCTTTCTCTACAGTTGTATTTATCCACCCCTTTCTGTTCTTTTCTAATAGATAGACAGGAAAGTGTAACAACTTGGTATAATTGTACTGTATGCAACACTTGCAGATTGTGATAAGATGATCTGCAAATACTGTGAGATGAAGCTCTCTAAAACAGACCATTTTCAACCAAACATGCTTGTAATGTAAATCTGATGATACGGTTACAAAATCATTCTTAAGTATTACATGTTAATGCGATGACGTTGATCTTACACGTAAGCAAATCCAGTGGGACCAATGTCTGACGAACCGCAAATGGATTATTATTTTTATTTGATGTTGATTTTGATAAAACTAATGCATAATGTAACTGTATATTAATAATATTTTTATGTAATTTTAAAACCTAACAGGCTTTTTGTGAGATGTTTTACATCTATCTGTCTGTCTATCTATCTATCTATCTATCTGTCTATATCTATCGATCTACCTATCTCTCTATCTGTCTATATCTATCTATCTATCTATCAGATGTACAGTAGATAAAAGGTTTGGATTATGTAAGATGTTTTTTAATTTTATGTTTTTTAATTACATGCTCTCTTATGCTTATCAAGGCAACACAGCTACAGCAAAAACAGCAATATTGTTAAATATTTTCACAATTTAAAATAACTGTTTTCTGTTTTAATCATTTTTAAAATGTAATTTATTTCTGTGATCAAAGCTGAATTTTCAGCATCATTACTCTAGTCTTCAGATCACATGATCCTTCAGAAATCATTCTGATATGCTGATTTGCTGCTCAAGAAACATTTCATATTTTTTAATCAAAACTTTTTGTTTAATTTTTTTTTTTTTTTTTTGGAAAGTTTGATAATTTTTCTCATGATTTTTGGATGAATAGAAAAGTCAAAAGCATAGCTTTTGTTTAAAACAAATCTTTTGTAATTTTATTAATATTTTGCTCTCACTTTTGACTAATTTAATGCATCCTTGCTGAACAAAAGTAATTTTTTTTTTTAAAACAAAATCTTACTAACCCCAAACTTTTGAACAGTAGTAGCTTAAAGGAATAGATCACCCAAAAATTGAAAATTTAGTCATTACTTACTCACCTTCATGTTGTGTTAAACCCGTAAGACCTTTGTTCATCTTCAGGTAACACACTAAGATATTTTTGATAAAATCTGACACCTTTCTGACACTGCATAGACAGCAATGCAACTGACAAGGCTGTTCAAGGCCCAAAACGGTAGTAAGGACATCGATAAAATAGCCCATGTGTCTTCAGTGGTTCAACCGTAATGTTATAAAGCGACAAGGATACTTTTTGTGCACAAAGAATACAAAAATAATGATTTTTTCCGAAGATGAACAAAAGTCTTATGGGTTTGGAACAACATGACAGTGAGTAATTAATGACAGAATTTTTATTTTTGGGATGAACTATCCCTTTAAATATTTGTAAGAATCCTAAAGGTCACAATTTACACCCTTTGTAAATATTTTCTAGCTCATACTCTAATAAACAATGTTTAATTCATGTATGTTCACAGGAGATGCGACATCCAAGGAGAGCAGCCCCTTTATCAACAGCAGTACCAGTGACGTAGAGAAAAGCCAGCAGTATGATGGGAAAAACATGGCTCTGTTTGAGGTATTCCAGCATTTTTAATAATTTCAAGGAGTTTCAGATGAATGTGTTGTAGGTTTACAAGTTTGTTTGTATGTGTGTGTTGTGTAGGAGGAGATGGACACCAGTCCCATGGTGTCTTCTCTGCTGAGCAGCCTCGCCAACTACTCCAACCTGACGCAGGGCAGCAAAGAACATGAGGAGGCAGAAAACAATGAGGAGGCGCGCAAGAAAACTGTGCAGGTGACAGAAACTCTTCTATTATCTTTACATACTGCCAAATCACTACTGACCTTTCTTTCAAGAACTTCAGTCTTCTCTATATTGATGGATGGTGGCTAATGATTAACTGGGTGGATGCTGATTAACAAGCAGCTAAAATGGTCTTTTAATGATGTTGTATATTGAGCATCATGTTTCATGGTGTCCTGATCATTGATTGGTTGGTTCGTCGATTGACAGGCTCCACGTATGGGCACCATCATGGGCGTTTACCTGCCATGTCTGCAAAACATCCTAGGGGTGATTCTGTTTCTCAGGATGACCTGGTTGGTGGGCGTTGGAGGCGTCCTGGGAACCTTCACCATCGTCTTCATGTGTTGCTCCACGGTCAGTTTTAAATGCACTTACACATACCCTACAGGAGGCATTTGTGGGGGGCCTGGTATGTCAGTGGGTGGGACACACAACACTCCACAAATAGCCACACTATCCTTTAGATTTGTATGTACTTCACTCTGGCAGAATGGCCTTTTCAGGTCTGGAAAGCAGAATTCTTTATTACCATTATGCAGTGAGAGCCCTAGAGACTCCCTCTCCAGAGCTTTGGGTTTTCTTTTACCCCTCTGCACCTTCAACTGGATGGAGATTGCTTACATTTATGCAATCACTTTGTTGTAAGTCACTTTGGTGAGTTGGTTTGCGAGCGTGCCAGGAGTTTCTGCCAAGAACATAAATGTAAATGCTTACATGAGGTGTTTGATTTCAGAGCTGTCAGTTTAGCGCATGTCGCCCCTGCTGCTGGGATTTCTTGTGACGTGCGTAGGGCTCTGTGAAATCCGATTTATTTTTTTCTTCACATATGTTTTTTTTTTTTTTATGTTCCATTTTTAGTTCTTCTGGAGTCAGTTTTAATAATTGATTAAATGTTAATCAGAAAGCATGTCTATATAATTAATCATGAAACTCATACTTAGTCCCTTGTTTGTAGGGCACATAAAATCCGTTTTATTTTTTCCCAAATTCTGTTTTATTTTTCCCAAATTCTGTTTTATTTTTCCCAAATTCTGTGTTCTCCCTTTTAATTTGTATTAATTACATTTTAATGGTTTAATTTTAAAAATGAAAAATCATGTCTAATCAACTGAATTAAAGAGCAGGTCATATGTCATTTTAAAGTGTCCTAATTTTTTTTTTGGAGTCTCCTAATGACAAGGTTTAAATGATTCTAAGGTCAGAAAACATTGTAATTTTCTCAGAACATACATTTATACATAGTCATTTGCAGTGTTGGGCATGTTACTTTAAAAAAGTAATTAGTTATAGTTACTAGTTACTTCTCACAAATAGTAACTGAGTTAGTAACTGAGTTACATCATTATAAAAGTAACTAATTATCAGGAAAGTAACCGTTGTGTTACTTTTTTTGAAAAAAAGGTTCAAATATGTCAAACTTGGATGCCACCAATATTAAATATGGTAACTGAATAAAACATTGTACACTAATCTACACTATTTTAATGTTGCTGTGGGACAATGTGAGAGACACCTTCCGGGGCTAAATATCACGTTATTGGGGTTGCTTCAACCAGCGAACATGAAACACATGTAAAATCAAGTAAACAGGGTGCACTCTCTGCCATCTCAGTCTCCATCACCTCTCTTCACAGACATGCAAATAAAACAATCTCTGTGAATACGAGCCTCACAGATATGAGAAATATATGAAGAGTTCAGATGCAAAACCAGCTAAAAGCTATCTCGGTCAAAAATGAGATAATGATACTGAGTGAATGCTCTCGACATATATTATACGTCCATCAAATACTTTTTCTTCAAACTCGCTAAAATACCAGCCTCAGCCCAATCAGAAGTACCGGTACTTACATAGAAACCTATACATCTGAACCTGATAAAAATGCATTTTTAAAAGAAAGACATCAGATGGATTTAGCTGGTTTTGCATCTGAACTCTTCATATGTATAGAAAGCTTCAAATTAAGTCATGTCGAAAAATTGTTCTCTGATGAAGTAATCCTTATGATCCACATCATCTCTGTTAACAAACGTGAACATTTATCAAGTTCATCTCAGCTACTTTTCGCTTATGGAAGAAGACATGCTGAGAGGAATAAGCCAGAATTTACCTCAGAAGAAGAACCCAACACGAAAATTATAGTAATGCTGCATTTGTAACACTGGTAGCGAGCACAGCCTTCTGTGTTGCCAAGTCTGCAGTTGTTTTTGATGTTTGCGAGTTGAAGCAACCCCAATAACATCACATTTAGCCCCTGGAACGCAAATTTACCAGGGGAACCCTGACAAAAAAATTTGTATATTACACCGCCCTCAAAATGTGCTTGGGCTAGTTTAGGGCTAGTTTTTAAGTAACCACTGGGCTGGTTTTGTTGTGAAAACCTGGTAACCCTGCCCACCATTGACAATGCATGCACCAAATGCACCAAATTAATCAACACATTCTTAGGAAATAGCGGGTTCACACCGAATTATCAGAACTATTTCAGTAAGACAGTCATTTCGAGCTTTATCTGGAAACCTAAAGCTGCACCAGGTGTACATCACATATTAGCACAAACAACTTGCTATTTTGAGCACTCGATTAAAAATGTACAGATAAGGTATCAATTGTACTTAAAGGTTGTGGTTTGGAGACACTTGTTAGTCTGAATAAAAACTATGATTAGAGAAGCAGTCCTCTGTAAAATGATGAGCACAACAAAAGGTTCGAATTGTATTGCTGTGGTATTGTGGAAAAATGATTTTGAATCACTGATTCTTCACATCATCATCTTTCGGCAGTGAAATCAAAACAAACTCGCTTTGACAGCGCAGAACACAGCGTCTTCTGGACATGATGTAAACACTCTAACTAGTGGAAGTGTTTGTGGGCAGGTCAGACTGTCGTATTGTATTTCGTGGGCAGACGGGGATTATGCAAATGTGTTACCTAGTGACGTATATCAGTAACAGGCAGAAGATTAAAGGGATCATTGGATGCAAAGTTCACTTTACATGTTGTTTGAACATAAATGTGTGTTGGCAGTGTATGTACAAATCTACCCTATAATGATAAAAATCCACCCAGTGGTTTTTATTTAATCTGTAAAAATAATATTCCCTTTTTCAAATCAAGCCATTCTCAGCATCTTGTCTGTGTGACGACAAACCGACAGAGGCCGCTCCCACGATAGTTGATTGGCACGACCGTCTTACCTTAGACCCGCCTTGAATGAGCAGTAACAGTCCAATCGCAATTGTTTCGATGTCGGAACAGGGATGTAGACAAGAATGGCTCCTAAGCGATTGAGGTGTTGTGTTGTTGGATGTAATGATGAACATAGTAGTCGTCGTCATTTACATTACATTACAATGCAGCTAAAATGAACAGGCTCATCACTCCACAGAGAAAAGAGAGGGGCAGGGCATGCAGAGCTCATTAAAATTTAAAGCAACATCGACCAGAACAGGATGATATTTGCAGAGCTGATTTTGGCATGGTAGGAAAGGTGTTTTTTACACTACCATTGAGAAATTTTAACCAAAGCATGTTATAGACTTTTCATTAAGATCCTGAAGAATCATATCAACTGGTGGAAAATAGGCATCCGATGACCCCTTTAAAAAATATAACAATTCGTTATGGCTCGACTCGACACTTTCTTTGAGAGCACTTTGAGAACTTTTTTGAATCACAACTTTGCAGCTATTTACATAAAAGTATAGCTAACTGCAAACAAAAGATATTTTTTTGAAAACCCATATGGCCTGCTTTTTAAATACGAGTCTTTTTGCAGTTTAATATTTACAGACACTAATCCATAGTGATTTCATTAAGCGTGCAGCCCTATTTTTAATTTTTTCATCTAGAATTAGCCAAATTCCAAGACATTCCATGTCTTGACTGGATTTTGTGATTCTGTTCATGTTGTCCACATCACGAAAACTACAGGGCACTACGTGCCTATTTGCATGCATTCTGTGGGTGCTCATGTCACATATTAGTGAATATTTGCTGCAGTGTTTTGTTTCAGAGGGAGTTTGAGCAGTATTATGTAAGTGAATGTGCAGTGCGGTCCCACTCTGAGCTTTTTCCCCTCCTGTCATATCTGTTTTAATATTGTTTGATATGAAAAAGCTGAAAGCTGTCCCTTCAGATTGTACCACTATAAATCCCCTGTCATGCCCTTCTGACCCTGCCAAACCCCAGGAAATACACACGCACACTCACAGAATAATTCTGCAGAACCACACTCACTATAGTCAAAAGGTTTGTTTTGGTCCTGGATACTCTGGCAATATAAGAATCATTACAAATAAATACAGTTCTAGCTTCCTATTTTAGAATTTGAGTACATCATATATCATACAAGTTACATGACTGTATAAGCCAAGTGCTTAAGTATACTACCATTAAAAAAGATTTCTCTATTGCTGTTAAAACTCGCAATACTGACTTTTTTTCTTAGAATTATGATATAAACTTGAAATTTTAAGTTATAAAGTCAGAATTGGGAGATATATACTGGCAATTTAGACTTTTATCTCAGAATTGCTTGATATAAACTTGGCATTTTAAGTTATAAAGTAAGAATTGCAAGATATAAACTGGCAATTTAGACTTTTTTCTTGGAATTGCTTGATATAACTTGACATTTTAAGTTATAAAGTAAGAATTGCGAAATATAAACTGCCAATTTAGACTTTTTCTTGGAATTGCTTGATATAACTTGACATTTTAAGTTATAAAGTAAGAATTGCGAGATATAAACTGAAAATTTAGACTTTTATCTTGGAATTGCTTGATATAAACTTGACATTTTAAGTTATAAAGTCAGAATTGCGAGATATAAACTGGCAATTTAGACTTTTATCTTGGAATTGCTTGATATAAATTTGACATTTCAAGTTAGAAGGTGAGAATTGCGAGATATACACTTGCAATTGCAAGTTATAAAGTAAGAACTGTGTGATATAAAAATGCAATTGCAAGTTATAAAGTCAGAATTGTAAGATATAAACTGGAAATTTAGACTTTTATCTTGGAATTGCTTGATATAAACTTGACATTTTAAGTTATAAAGTCAGAATTGTGAGATATAAACTGGAAATTTAGACTTTTATCTTGGAATTGCTTGATATAAACTTGACATTTTAAGTTATAAAGTCAGAATTGTAAGATATAAATTGGAAATTTAGACTTTTTTCTCGGAATTGCTTGATATAAACTTATAATTGTGAGAAATAATGTCAGAATTGTCAGGAAAAAAGTCGTAAGTGTTTATCTCTTAATTGCGAGTTATAAAGTCTAATTTTGAGGGGAAAAAATCCTGATGTTCTCAGAATTGCGTTTATATCTCACAGTTCTGACTTAACTCATTATTGTAAGAGATATAAACTCACAATTATGAGAAAAAAGTCAGAATTCCGTGCCTATGCCTATTGGTTGAGACATTGTTAACATCCATTGTATGGGTGGAGCTTTTTTATGTAAATGGCCTGAAATTGTTTGTGTCAGTTTAATTATGTACCTAAAGATATTTTTCCCAAATATTATCACTGTATGTGACACGTATTTTGAGTATTTTAAGTATTTTGAGTCGTGAGGCCGAATGAACCATTTGTGAGGAAACAAGATATGTGACCCTGGATGACAGAACCAGTCTTAAGTCGCTGGGATATATTTGTAGCAGTAGTAGCCAAAGATACATTGTATGGGTCAAAATTATACATTTTTTTTTTATGCCAAAAAAACATTAGGAAATTAAGTTAAGATCATATTCCTTGAAGATATTTAGTAAAATTCCTACTGTAAATATATTAAAACGTAATTTTTGACTAGTAATATGCTAAGAACTTTATTTGGACAACTTTAAAGGCGATTTTCTCAATATTTTGATTTTTTTGCACCCTCAGATTCCAGATATTCAAATTGTTGTATCTCGGCCAAATGTTGTCCTATCCTAACAAACTTGCTTTCAGATTGTGTACAAATCTCAATTTCGAAAAATTGACCCTTATGACTGGTTTTGTGGTCCAGGGTCACATATAGTTTTGTATTTTATGCTGTTTCTTCCTTTTTATTTTGTTTGTTAAAGGGGTCATCAGATGCCCATTTTCCACAAGTTGATATGATACTTTAGGCTCTTAATGATAAGTCTATAATGTACTTTGGTTAAAATTTCTCAGTGGTACTGTAAAAAACACCCTTTTTTACCTTGTTAAAATCAGCCCTTTTTAGAGCGAGCCGTTCTGTTGCATGTTCCTTTAAATGTTAATAAGCTCTGCTCACCCCGCCCCTCTCTTCTGTGGGGTGACGAGCCGTAATGTTTACTTTACCCCGTGTTTAAACTTGCTAACTAGCACATTATTAAGAAAGGTGAACATCTTGGATGACAAGGGGGTGAGTACATTATATGTGAATCTTTGTTTTGGAAGTGGACTTCTCCTTTAAGTATTGCCAAAATATTTAATCAACAACCAAAAAAATTACACAATAATGGTACAATATTATTACAGAATACATGTCTTTATGCAGGGCCATGACTTCAAGTCAAGGGCCTCCCCCCATTTTCTCAAGACCAGTGAGTCAGCTATACGGCTGTAAAACCCCCTCAACCGCACAATGTCTTAATATACTCAAGGTTTCTTTTCTTATAAATACATTTTTCTTTCACGAGTCGCTGCAGGACTTAGTGGGGGCCTCTTGTCGCCGTCACTCACTGTCCCCTCTGTATTGATCTTTATTTATTCTATTTTCAGACTATGCTGACTGCTATCTCAATGAGTGCTATTGCCACCAATGGAGTTGTGCCAGGTGAGCAGAATTCAGCATGTTTGTGTTTATGTGCAGACGCCCAGAGGACGGCTGTCCTGTTGTTCTTCATGGGCAGTTAGCTACAGTGCACAGTACAGCTCCCAACTGTGCTGAGATCAGCTCTGCACTCATAACTGTGTGGATGCATGTCGGTCTCTGTGTTTATTTGAAATAACAGTAGCTTGTAGATGTGCCTCTTGTCAAGATGACATTTCAGGAATAGAAAATATGATGACGGTGTGAAATGCTCTTCTATTTAACTCTTAAGATGTATATGCCTAATGGTGAATTTGTTTGTGTACTTACAGCTGGAGGTTCATACTACATGATCTCTCGTTCACTGGGGCCAGAGTTCGGTGGGGCCGTTGGTATATGTTTCTATCTGGGCACCACTTTTGCAGGAGCCATGTACATCCTGGGCTGCATCGAAATCCTGCTGGTACATTTTCATTGCTTTTTGCTTAATCTGACATTCATTAAACTAGAAAAAAAGGTAAGGGTAACACTTTACAATAAGGTGTCATTTGTTAACATTAGTTAATGTATTAACTAACATGAACAAACTATAAGCAATACATTTATTACACTATTTATTAATCTTTGTTAATGTTAGTTAATAAAAATACAGTCATGCATTGTTAATTCAAGTTATTTCACAGTGCATTAACTAATGTTAACAAACACAACTTGTGATTTTAGTAATGCATTAGTAAATGCTGAAATTCACACTAAGATTAATAAATGCTGTAGAAGTATTGTTCATTCTTAGTTCATGTTAACTAATATAGTTAACTAATGCTAACTAATGAACCTTACTGTAAAGTGTTACCATGTTTTTAATACATTTTTTTAATTTATACTCTTATACATGCATTTTAAACAAAAATAAAGGGATAGTTCACCCTAAAATGTAACTCACTTCATGTTTTTCCAAACCTCTTTGAATTTCTTTTTTTTCTTGTTGTTGAATACAAAAAGAAGATATTTTGAATCTGCAAAATGTTAATTATTTTACCAAAATAAGAGGGATCATACAAAATGCATGTTATTTTTTATTTAGTGCTGACCCGAATAAGATATTTCACATAAAAGACATTTACATATAGTCCACGAGAAAATAATAGTTATTAGAATTAATAAAAATGACCCTGTTTACATACACTTGATTCTTAATACTGTGTTGTTACTTGAATGATCCACAGATTTTAAGTTATATTTTTGGGCTTTTGTTACTTTATTATTCAGATAGGACAGTGGAGACATGATAGGAAAGTATTAGGTAGAGAGAGGGGAACGGGATCGGCAAATGACCCCGAGGCGGGAATTGAACTCGGGTCGCCGTGAGCACAATTGCGCTGTATATGTTGGCACACTAACCACAAGGCTTTTTTTTGTTTAGTGATAGTTGTTCATGAGTCCATTGTTTGTCCTGAATAGTTAAACTGCCTGCTGTTCTTCTGAAAAATCCTTCAGATCCTGGGGGTGAAAACTTTTGAACAGAATGAAGATGTGTACATTTTTCTTATTTTGTCTAAATATCTTTTTTTTTTTTTTTTTAGTACTGGCCTTCAGAGGCTACAAAAGATACTTATATGTTTCCCAGCAGACAAAATAAGTTAAATTTACCCTGATCTTCAAATTCAAAAAGTTTTCTTAATGCTCAGCATTTGAACCTTCTGTAATAGCTGCATATGAGTCCCTCAGTGTGAAAAGATGGATCTCAAAATCATACAGTCATTGTTGGAAAAAGTTCAAATACACAAAAAACAAAGAATTTGGGACCTGAAGGATTTTGCTGAAGAACAGCAGGCAGTTTAACTGTTCAGGACAAACAAGGGACTCATGAACAACTATCACTAAAGAAAAAAACAGCTGTGGATCATTCAGGTAACAACACAGTATTAAGAATCAAGTGTATGTAAACTTTTGAACAGGGTCATTTTATAAATTCAACTATTATTTATTTTCTCTTGTGGACTATATGTAAATGTCTTTCATGTGAAATATCTTTTTCAGCTCAGTACAGGTTTGGATATATAAGCATACAGGTATTCACGATTTCATTTTATTTCTTTCTCTTGATTATTTCTAGATCTACATCGTGCCAGCAGCTGCCATATTCAAGATGGAGGGTCTGGAGGGAGCAGAGGCCGAGGCAGCGCTGTTGAATAACATGCGTGTGTACGGTACCATCGT
This sequence comes from Labeo catla, assembly GCA_012976165.1. Lineage (NCBI taxonomy): Eukaryota > Metazoa > Chordata > Actinopteri > Cypriniformes > Cyprinidae > Labeo > Labeo catla. The sequence goes on from VONZ01001225.1 coordinate 96,931, forward strand.
GCTCTCCTTCATGGCTTTAGTTGTCTTTGTCGGCGTGAAGTATGTCAACAAGTTGGCTCTTGTGTTCCTTGCCTGCGTCATTCTCTCCATTCTTGCCGTCTACGCTGGGGTCATCAAGACTTCTTTTGACCCACCTGACTTTCCGTAAGTAGAATTTCTTTGTGTATGGAATGTTTCTTTAGGGTACACATTACATTTCAGGACCGACTGTAATCATACAGACCTTCTTCTGCGTAGGGTGTGTGTGCTCGGGAACCGAACTCTTGTATCAAAGGGATTTGACATTTGTGCCAAGACCATAGAGCGGGGCAATGCCACAGTCACCACCAAGCTTTGGAGAGCCTTCTGTGACTCTGAGTTCCTGAACGCCACCTGCGATGAGTACTTCACTAATAACAACGTCAGTCAGATCCAGGGAATCCCTGGAGTCACCAGTGGCATCCTGGCAGGTTAGAAAACCCCGATACTCACTTTGATATTTTAAAGGATTAGTTCACTTTCAGAATAAACATTTCCTGATAATTTACTCACCCCCATCCATGTCATCCAAGATGTTCATGTCTGTCTTTCTTCAGTCAAAAAGATTTTTTTTTTAGGAAAACATTCCAGGATTTTTCTCCATATAGAGAGCCAATGGGTTGAGGGTCCAAACTGTAGTTTCAATGCAGCTTCTAAGGGCTCTACATGATCCCAGCTGAAATATAAGGATCTTAACTAGCAAAACGATCAGTCGAATTTATACTTTTTTAACCCCAAATGCTCATTGTGCACTAGCATGACTTCAAGCATTATGTAATCACACACACAGGTGGAAGTACCGACGCAGTGTTTACAAAGCAAATGTGCAAAAAAGTCAAATATACTTTACAAAAAAGGTAAAACAACAATGTCGGATGATTTCAATATTGGAGGAGAAAATGAGATGGAGTTATAAACCCTATCCTACCTATTTGAACTGAAGTACACAGACAGAGAACTAACCGCACAAGACTTTCCAACGTGTTTAAGTAATGCGTGAAGACGCACATGGACATCGCAGAGCTAGTGCAAGGCAAGCATTTGAAAATGGCCGATCGCTTTGCTAGATAAGACCTTTATTCCTTGTCTGGGATCGTGTAGAGCCCTTTGAAGCTGCACTGAAACTGCAGTTTGGACCTTCAAACCATTTATCACCATTGAAGTCCACTATATGGAGAAAAACCCTGGAATGTTTTCCTTAAAAACCTTAATTTCTTTTCGACTGAAGAAAGAAAGACATGAACATCTCGGATGAGTAAATTATCAGGATTTTTTTATTCTGGAGGTAACCTATTCCTTCAATATTCATCACCATATTTTATTTCAAATAAAACTTTAATGCTTTTCTTTTTAAAATGAGTACTGTTTTTTTAAACTTTCTATTCAATAAAGAATCCTAAAATAAACATATCACAGTTTCCACTAAAATTTAAAGCAGCACAACAGTTTTTAACACTGATAATAATAATATTTTTTTATTGAGCAACAAATCAGCATATTAGAAAGATTTTTGAAGGATCATGTGGCACTGAAGACTGGAGTTATGATGCTTTGCACTGCAGAAATAAATTTCATTTAAAATAAAATTACTTTGTAAATAAAAAGCACAATAAAAAGTTATTTTAAAATAGTAAAAAAAAAAAAAAAAGATTAAGTGTATATTTCATGGAATTCGGTTTTAAATTACATTTTTAAAAAAAAATCTTCTTGATTTATTTATTTATTTATTTTGTTCTTCACAGAAAACCTCTTCAGCACTTTTATGGAGAAAAATGCAATGTTAGAGAAGCGAGGTCTGCCAGCAGTACTCGACCCTGAGGCCACACCAACCAACACTAACCGATATGTCCTGGCCGATATCACCAGCTTCTTCACCCTGCTGGTTGGCATCTATTTCCCCTCCGTCACAGGTCAGTACAACACTTATTAGGGGAATTTATTTACATATAAGGAGTTCAGATGCAAAAGCCATCTGACGTGTTTTTTTTAAATGAGCATTTCTTTCTGGCTACTTTGTATAGGTTTCTATGTAAGTACTGGTACTTCTGATTGGGCTGAGGCTGGAATTTAGCGAGTTTGAAGTAAAAGTATTTAATGGACGTATAATATGTGTCAGGAGCATTCACTCAGTATCATTATCATCATTATCGAGACGGCTTTTAGCTGGTTTTGCATCTGAACTCTTCATATATGTCTTGTTTCCGATTTGGTCTTTATTATGTTTATTATGACCATTTTTTTTTATTTATAGTCACGTTAATTTGAATCTTGCTTATGCTTTTGTCTTTTTTTAAAGAAGTAAAAGATTTTTTTTTGTTCGCATAATATCTCATAATATATGTTCTCATAATGTCCCTTCAATCCAGGCAGAACCTGACCCACAAATATCAGTGTTTCTAGGTATAATATGTGACCCTGGACCACAAAACTAATCATAATAGTACACTTTTTAAAACTTGTTAGAATAGGACTATATTTGTCTGAGATACAACAAATGGAAAATCTGGAGTCTGAGGGTGCAAAAAATCAAAATATTGAGAAAATTGCCATAAAGTTGTCCAAATGAAGTTATTAGCAATGCATATTACTAATCAAAAGTTTTGATATATTTACGGTTGGAAATTTATCATCTTTACGTAATACCCTAATGATTTTTGTCATAAAAGACAAAACCCGATAATTTTGACCCATAAAATGTATTTTTGGCTATTGCTACAAATATACCCGTGCTGCTTAAGGCTGCTTCACATATATACATTATGTGTGTGTCACAGGTATCATGGCTGGTTCAAACCGTTCTGGTGACCTGCAGGACGCTCAGAAGTCCATTCCTATTGGTACCATCCTGGCTATCACAACCACCTCTATCATCTGTATCCTTTACTCTGAAGGCAATAAACTGCTCCAGCTTTGCATAAATAAATGACCCATGACTTTCACACAATGCAGAACTGCATATCTTGAAATGTACAGAATACAGTGTAATTGGATATTCAGGAAACGACAGTGATAAAATCATAAGACTTGATGTTTCCATCTGTGGGAAAATAGCTGAAATGGGGTGAATGCCTTTTTGCTGTTTTGTGTCGTTCTCCTAAATTTTTGCTCTTGCAGACATGTCCTCTGTTGTTCTGTTTGGAGCCTGTGTGGACGGAGTCGTTTTGAGGGACAAGTGAGTGTAACTCTACTTTTGATTCACTTTGGATTCAGTGTAGCATCAAATTTAATTTGAAACTTAAATGGGTACTTTGCAATTTAATCTAATAATTAACAAAAAATGTGTATGTTAAATTTATATACTAATATAGTATTTATTAATATTTTTAATTTATTTTTACACTTTAAAATTTTATATTTAGTTTTGTTTTTGCCATTTTTATTATTTTTTGTATACATATTTGTAATTATCTTTGTAGTTTTTTATTTTTATTTTTAGTAATTGAAAAATTTAAACTTAAACTTTATTTTATTTCAGTTAATGCCAAAGGACCATTTCAAATTTTCAAAGGTTTCATCTGATATTTTATTTTATTTCAGCCTTAATTCAGTTCAACAAAAATGCTTTTAATACTATTAGTTAGCAATAATAACAGTTCTAGGCACAAATATTTCAGTTTTCATTTTGATTTTAGTTTCAGTTAAGTGATTTTGTTATATGCTTTTGTCATTTTTATTAGTTTTGGTTTAAATATTTTTATTTAGCAATCATTTTTATTTCAATTTTAGTCTTAGTATTTTTAATATTTAAACTTAAACAAGCTTGATTTAATTTCAGTTAACTGCCAAGGGAACATTTCTAATTTTCTTTTAAGTTTTCAACTATATCTATATTTTTATCTTGTTTAAGCTTTTTCAGTTAACGACAATTAGTTTTAATACCATTAGTTAACAAAAAAACACTTTTTTAAACACATAGATTCAGTTTTCATTTTAATTTCAGTAATTTTGTTACATGCTTTTGTCAATTTTATTAGTTTTGTCTAAATATTTCTATTTAGCCTTAATTTATTTTTTATTTAAATTAAAGTTTTAGTAGTTTTAGTAATTTTAGCATTTAAACTTAAACTGTTTTTATTTCATTTAATTGCCAAGGCCATGTTTCTTATTGTCATTTAAGTTTTCATCTAATATTTTATTGTTCAATCTTAGTTTTAGTAATTTTAGTATTTAAACCTAAACTTTTTTATTTCATTTAAAAGCCAGTGTCATATTTCTATTTGTCTTTTTATTTTATTTTACTTCATTTAATTTAATTTTATTGTATTTTATTTTTCAGTGGTTTTAGTAATTTTAGTATTTAAACAAACTTTTTTTATTTCATTATATTTCTAAAAGTGTTCGTCTAATATTTTATTTTATATTTTATTTTATTTTAATTTTTATTATTTTATTTTAATTTAAACTTTTTTATTTCATTTAGTAGCCAAGGCCATATTTCTAATTGTCTTGTAATTGTTTAAGTTTCATTTATTTTATTTTATTTTTCAGTGGTTTTAGTCATTTTAGTATTTACTTTATTTAATTGCCAAGACCATATTTCTAATTGTCTAAGTTTTATTTTATTTATTTATTTCAATTAAGAAAAAATGATCATGATACTCTTGCAATATAAACAATAACAACACTGTTTTAAACACACAGATTTGGGGAAGGTGTCAACGGCAACTTGGTTATTGGCACCCTGGCATGGCCCTCGCCCTGGGTCATTGTGTTTGGCTCCTTCTTCTCCACCTGTGGGGCTGGGCTTCAGAGTTTAACAGGAGCACCCCGCCTCCTTCAGGCCATCGCCCGAGACGGCATCATTCCTTTCCTCAGGGTACATCTCTACATTTGCGCTCTGAGTATCTCTCTGCTAATGCTTTGATACTTAATCATACTAAATGTTACTCTTGTATTTGAAAGGTGTTTGGTCATGGCAAAGCTAACGGTGAGCCTACATGGGCTCTCCTCCTGACGGCCTGCATCTGTGAGAGTGGCATCCTCATCGCCTCCCTGGATGCAGTCGCACCCATTCTGTCCATGTAAGCAACACTACCCAAAAATACACAGCGTACCACATTCTTTATGATTCCCAGAGAAACAACAGCAATAAACTGTCTCACTATTGCTGTAATAAAACTTCTTCACTCAGCTGAGTAGATGTTTTTCCAAAACTCTGTTCTTGAATAATTCCTAAACTTATTTACAGGTATATAGCACAATAAAATACCATTCATTCAGCACTTTGCATTCTCTTACACTACTTTCTCCCTTATAACCTTTGTAGATATGCATTACAAAGGCACCGCTGATAAGAGGATGGACTTTGTCATTCTTTGGGGATTTTCTCCTCTCTTTTCTCTAGACTTCATGTGTCCTTTTACCTGCTAACCAGCACAAAAGGAGTATTTGATTGAAACAGATCTGGACAAAGTGGTCTAATATAAAGTATAAAATCCAGAATAATTGAATTCATAAATATTCAACACCTGTGATATGACAGACATAAATTATCACTAATGCACCCCATTGGTTTTTAAAGCCAAGGTAGTTAAATGGAGATCACTTGTGTAGTCAAGAGGCTTTAATTAACAGGTTAACGTCTGGCATGAGTCAGTTAGTCTCTGCTGGTAGATGGCATAACTATAAAATTGAGCTGCAAAAAGCATCATAATTCACTGATGGTCTCTCTAAAGCGTTTTTAGACTGTCCTCAAGTATGCTTTCTTTAATTACTGTATATTATTATTTTACAATATTATTTAAAAACTATTATATTATATTATCTCTAGTGGTACGCAGAGGAATCATTAAATTTAATATAAATTAATGTTAAAAACACAATACATTTAAACTTTTTTTTGAGTAAAGTTTACTTATTTATTTATTTATTTATTTTTCCATTTAAGTACAGTACAGTTTAACTTTTAGGCACAACACACTTTAATTTAATCATTATTTAAGTTTTTTATTTACCTGTTTGTAAGCACTGTGCAGTGTTAATGTTACGCTACTGTATTTTAATGTTGGTCATTATGGTGGTACTTGGAGAGACAAATATTTTGGTTTAAAATAGTTGGTATAAAAAGTTTGAGAACCAGTGTTATACTGTATTATATTATAATTAATTAAAAATATTGTTTTTAAATTATGATTTTAAAATATTATCTAAAATATATGTTATTTAAATAGTTTTTTTTATTATATTATCATTTTAAAATTGAAAAAATAAATACATTTTTATATATATGTTTAATATTTTTAAAAATTGTCACATTTTGGAATATTTTCTTTGATTATATTATTGTTATTTTAATGTAAACAATTATTTTTTAATGGAGAACAAAAATTAAATTGTAAATTAACATAATTCTACTGTCTAAGTACCAACTAAATAAGTGCAAACTAATAATTTGTTTAGTAGCTCTAATAAAAGTTGGCTGGTGTGTTTTAGATTTGATATAAAATATACAAATATGAGTAAGCAAATAAATTAGTGGTGTCAATCAATTTAAAAAAAATAACTAATTAATCACGTTTTTTTTTTCTGAAATTAATCACGATTAATTCCCACCTAATATTACAATTTTTAATTATACTTTTATATTGCAATAATCTCACATTCAATCTTCAAATTAATGTAGAAACAACATAAAGGAAGTATATTTGATATGACATCTTTTTTTATGACTGAAGGCAAGTATCACTGATACCAACTGATATCTTTATGATTTTTTTTTCGTAATATTTAACCATTAACCATAGCCATTAAACATTACAGTATAATTGAGAGCTTTCAGTGTAACATTTGTTAGACTTGTAATTTAAGTGAACTTAAAACAATCACATAAACTTCACATAAACCCATTTTAATAACTGTCATATACTTACCTGTGCCCTTCAGCAAGAAAATATAGCTAAATTTAATAAAGTTATCAAACACTAAAATCTAAATTAAATAAAAGATAAAGCTTAAAACTAAGTTATTGATTTCCTCTTTTTTAATTTTTTTCTTTGATTAACAGACATCACAGCAGCTGGTTATTAGGATATTTTGGCTGCTGTTACTTTAAAAGCTGCCACTGATGAACTTGACAGGGATCTGACACTGCTTTAAATGTGACTTTTAAATAATAAACACTTACATGCACAGTTTAAAGGCAGCTGTAGTCGCCTTTTTGTAACTTCATGACTTAACTGACGACATATCTACGACTAGCTACATACTCGTAGTTTCATTTGGGTTTGAATATGATACAGCGCTTTAATAGGCTAACGTTATAGCCTAATACAGCGCGCGCCGGCATATTTGTGCGTCCACTTGAAGAGCAGTGTTGCCAACTAATTTTCAGATAAAGTTGCTAAAGGAAGGTCGATTTGTTGCTAAAAGTTGCTAAATGATGTTGTGACATCACGACGCAAAGCTGTCACAACATCAAATCTCAACAACAACAACAAAAAGTAAAATAATATGCGTAATATAATGTCAACATATAAATAACTATTTTTAAATACACTGAATTATTGAACACACATTTTTGAATGATTACAATTTAAGTTTTTTCTTCTAATAGTAAACTAATAATACTACAAGTTCTCAATAATTCTGCTTTAGGCAGTGTATTAGTAGTTAGTTTGCTACACTCTAAGAAAAATCTGTAAAATAGGGCACAATCTACCATGTTAATATGAAATAATTTTTTTGTATTTTTTTTTTTTTTTTAATTAAAATTACCAGTATATTTTCCATTTTTCTTACAGTGTATTAACTGATCAACAATCGCAGGTACAAGAATACTAACAAAGTGTATCATAAATGAACAATTATTATTATTATTATTAAATTGAACAATTGCAAAGAGCAGCAAAGTCGCGTGATGTGTGTACTGCTAGGCATCTTTAGTTTCCTCTTTCTGTGTAATTTGAATGGAAAATATGTGCCTTTTTATTGTCTAAGTCACTTATCAAAAGTTGCTAAAAGTTGCCAAATAAATTTTAAAAATTGCTAAATGTATTGCTAGGTGCTGTTGGAGGAAAAAGTTGCTAGGGTAGTCTGAAAAGTTGCTAAATTTAGCAACAAAATTGCTAGGTTGGCAACACTGTTGAAGAGCACACGCTACGAGCACAGCATAACGGCTGACAGGACAGGAAGATTTGTTTTTACTGACATATGACCAGACAACACCTCATCTGACCGCAGTTCACTGATGTTCTATTGAAGCTCCTCGTCACCGGTACCGTTTCCGCGCTCGTTTGACTCATGTCTGGTGCTGAGGTGACGTTGGGGCGCACGTCTCAAAGGTAGTGATGGGAAGTTCGGATCATTTTAACGACTCGGACCTTTGAGTCTCGTTCAGCAAAATGAATTTTGAACTTCCAAAATGCAGTTTAAATGCAGCTTCAAATGATCCCAAATCCGGTTGTAAACGATCCCAGCCGATGAAGAAGGGTCTTATCTAGTGAAACGAGCTGTTATTTTCATTAAAAAATACAATTTAAATACTTTTTAATCTCAAACGCTTATCTTGCCTTTCTCTCCCTGAACTCTGTGTATTCTGGCTCAAGACAGTTAGGGTATGTCAAAAAACTCCAATCGTATTTTCTCCTTCAACTTCAAAAATCATTTCAAAATCATCCTACATCACTGCAGAAGTACCGACCCAGTCTTTGCAACGTGAACATGCAAATAAGATCAAACACCCTTAACAAAAAAAGGTAAAACAGCGATATAGGACGATTTCGAAGTTGAGGGAGAACATAAGATGGGATGAACCGAACTAACTGTCATGAACCGAAACAAAAACAGTCCAAGCAGAGTAAGACGAGCATTTGACATGAAAAAGTATATAAATTGTATTGTTTTTATTCAAATAACTGATCGTTGCACTAGATAAGACCCTTCTTTCTGGGCTGGGATCATTTGAAGCCACATTTAAACTGCATTTTAGAAGTTCAAAATCGGGGCACCATATCAGTCCATTATATGGAGAAAAATGCTGAAATGTTTTCCTCAAAAAACATAATTTCTTTACGACTGAAGAAAGAAAGACATGAACATCTTGGATGACAAGGGGGTGAGTAAATTATTTGTAAATTGTTGTTCTGGAAGTGGACTTCTCCTTTAACCAATGCAGTGTGAGCCGGAAAAACAATTGATTAATTCATCTCTCGAGTCTTCGGGTTCAGGTCGTTCGTTCATCACGTGACAGCTCCATAAGCTTAACCAATGCAGTCTGAGCCGGAAAGAGAATTGATTAGTTAATCTCTCGTGTCTTCGGGTTCGAGTCATTCAAAATGAACGAATCGTTTAAGAATGACCCATCACTATTCGAAAGTCTCCTGTTTGATGTGCTAGTTATTACGTTCTGTGTCTAAATAAATGCAATTCTTTAGTGGTTGTGGATGGGATGGCCAAACCTAGCCCCGCCCTGTGTTTAATATTTTTAACACTTTAACCTAAAAAAAAAACAATCGCCTGCCTTAACACACTAATTTTGACACCACTAAAATAAATACATATATACATACATAAATACATAGTTTTTTTATGCTCTGTTTTCCCCTACAGGTTCTTCCTCATGTGCTACATGTTTGTAAACCTGGCCTGTGCGCTACAGACGCTCCTCAGGACCCCAAACTGGAGACCCCGCTTTAAATTTTACCACTGGTACAAACACATGCAAACACCTGCTCCATTAGGGTTGCGTCACCAGCAGAAAGTGTATTTTTTCACAAAAGTACTGGTCTGAGGAAATGAAAGTTGATCATTTTTCATAACCTTTTTCATAACTTAAAGGGATAGTTCACCCAAAAATGAAAAATCTGTCATCAATTGTCATTTTAACACAAATAACACACAAATTAAGATATTTTTGATGAAATCTAAGAGCTCTTAATTTGTGTTCTGAAGATAAACAAAGGTCTTACGGGTTTGAAACGACCTGAGGGTGAGTAATTATTGAGTAATTATTGAGTAATGGTTGAACTATCACTTTAAAGCAAAGGCAAACAGACATCACACCACATAATTCCATAAAGTCCTTCTTCCACTGCTAAGATTACAGTCACCTGTGATGGTTATCGTAAATACTATAAACACATCTGACAGTAGAATCACAGCAGTTGTTAACTGGACAAATGAGCATGAGCTGGACTGTGATCTCCTTCCAGGGCTTTGTCACTCCTGGGCATGAGCTTGTGTCTTACTCTGATGTTCCTCTGCTCTTGGTACTACGCCATTGTTGCCATGGGAATTGCCGGCTGCATCTATAAGTACATCGAATTCTGCGGGTAAGCAAACCTAAATGAGCCTCAGGAGGGGGCGACTAAACAAAAAAGAAAAAAAAACCCTAATGAGTTTCACACTAACTAGATCAATCTCACTCTTGGCAGAAAAGGCATTATTGTTTGTACAGCTTTTAGGTTAGGACTTATTTAAATGTCTGATGAATGCAGCTGAGTAATTCACAGTACTGTAGTTTTAGATGATTGTTAGTCGAAGATACTGATGAAAGATCAGGACCCTCTTCCTGAAATATAAAGAAAGAAATTTATTTTCATGTACAAAGACCCATTAGTATAGTTTGAACAAAAAATAAGCATGGTATTATAAAGACAACATGTTTCTAGGATTCAGTTATTTGATTTTATATTCTCTATTATAGTGTATTAAAGCCAAAGTAAATTATTAAAATGTCAAAAGTTTGTTGTCATTTTGTTTTAATGCTTTTATGTTTTTATGTTTGTTTTAATGCTTTTATGTTCATCAAGGCTGTATTTAATTAATTAAAAATACAATAAAAACAGTAATTTTTCAGTAAGTACTATGTAAAATAGCTGTTTCTATTCTAATATAAAATAAAATATAATTTTAATGTATTCCTGTGATGCAAAGCTGATCTTCAGTGTCACATGATTTTATAGAAATCAATATTGTTGGTGGTCAAGGAACATTTATTATTATTATCACAGTGGTGCTGTTTAATATTTTTGTGAAAACCATTTTTTCAGAATTCTTTAATGAATATAAATATTTTGTACCATTATAAATAACTTTGTCACTTAAGAACAGTTTAATGCATCCTTACTGTAAAAATAATTCAATAAAATAAAATAATAAAATAATTCAAAAAAGCTTTTGAATGTGCAGGCTTTGATTGGGTTGACAGCATCTTTCAATATGCTAATATGTTAAATGTATAAACCTTTATTTATTTAATTATTTATTGTAAAAAAAAATGATGTCAGTAGAACAAAATAAGGGCTCTGTGAAATCCATTTTAATTTTTCCCAAATTCCATTTCATTTTGTTACAAATTCCATTTTTTCCATAATTTTTTTCTTCTTCCCATTTTTATTTTTTAGACTCTGTTTTAATGGTTAAATTAAATTGTATTCATCAAAAAACGTCTAATTAATTGAAATCATAAAACTTTTTTTTCTCAAATTAATTTTTTTTTTTAATCCAAATTCTGTTTACCATTTATTTTCTGGATTCCATTTTAATGGTTTGATTAAATATAAATAATCAAAAGCATCTATGATTAATTAATTAATTGATTTTATTAAAACATTTATTTATTTATTTATTTATTTAATTTTTTCCAGAAATACCGTATTGTGTATTTACATGTTTCTGCTTAATCAGTTATGGTAAATAATTTTTCTGGTAAATATTCCTTTAAAAATAATGTTTAATAATAATTAAATTATTAGTAGCAGTACTATCATTGCACTGAGTAATATTTCTGTCAAGGTTTCTTCAAGTTAAACCAAACTTATGTTTTGACAGGTTGCTGTGAAGACCTTCAAGTTACTGTTTGTATATGATATGACCATAGTTTTACTCAAAAGAAACGGTAAAATGCTCAGAAGTGACTCTCAGAGCAGTTCTAGAGATGTGCTCATGTACTCATATATTGAAGTGGCAGAGGTTAAGCATCATGTTTGCAATAAAGGAAACCAAGCGTCTGAATATTTTGTTATTTTACAAAATAATTGTAAAGTAACATCATGATTTCTGACCAGACTTTAACATTTGTAATATCTAAAAGTTATAATTTAAGAGCTTAGTTTGAAGCCCCTGATCCAAACAAAACTAAATTACCAAATCTTGTGTTGTCCTTCTTTGTAGGGCAGAGAAAGAGTGGGGTGATGGGATCCGTGGTATTTCTCTGAGTGCCGCCCGCTATGCTCTGATGAGGCTGGAGGAAGGTCCTCCTCACACCAAAAACTGGAGGTTAGTGACTTATCAGTAATATGCCTCTTCACACAAGAAGCAAGCAGCCTTACATGCAGTTTATGGTTGTCACGTCATTCTTCCAAAATACTGAGAATGTATTTAGCATTATTAAAATGTTCTCAATCTTCCAGGCCCCAGATTATGGTGCTTATGGGTTTGGATGGGGAGCAGAACGTAGAGCAGCCTCGACTGCTGTCCTTGACCAGTCAGCTGAAAGCAGGCAAAGGCTTGACCATCGTGGGAGCCTGTGTGGAGGGCACCTACTTAAACAACCAACCACAGGCGCAGAAAGCAGACCAAGTACGCACACGCACACACACATAGGATCAAAGCTGCGCTCCTGAAGAAATGAGACTCTAATAAGCTCCATCTCTCAGTCCCTAAGGAAGCTGATGGAGGTTGAGAAGGTGAAAGGATTCAGTCAGGTTGTGATCTCTTCTAACCTGCGGGACGCCACCTCACACCTAATCCAGGCTGGAGGTCTAGGTGGCCTCCGTCACAATTCTGTTCTGGTCAGCTTCCCCAAGAACTGGAAACAGGCTGAGGAGCTCCACCGTTGCAGGAACTTCATTGGTAAGACAAAAGACTGGACATGGAGTGGCATTGGTGGATAGTTTGGAAAATGTGGCAAAGATAAAAGAGCCACTGATGTCTAGTTGATGAACTTCTTACCCATGTTTTCATGATTTTTGTGTCAGCGTATTTTTACTGTTTGATAATCCTATGTTATCATGTAGTAAAGCTATGCTCACACAAAAGATTGTGAACTGCTGGTTATGAGTAATGATAAAGACAGCATAGATATCTAACACAGATAAACATTAACTACATATATGTGTGTGACTACAGCTGCAGACTTATTCAAAATAACATGTTGCTGACATAATTAAATGTATTTCAGTTGATATATCAGTGGTGTCTTATAAAAGCATTTTAGGGGTTCAAACGCATAGCGGTGAAAACCCTGTTGTAATTGTTAGAATGGTCACAGATCAGTGATGTCCATGTAAAACTGATTGTGCAGACCAAACCGTAAGTCGTAGAGACTTGAAACTTGGAGGGATGGTAGTACTCAACACTGCCTACAAAATGACAAAGGCTTGCCCCCAATTGGCCTGATGGGGGCGCTACAGAAATCAAATGTACATAATTGCTTATAACTCCTAAACCATCAGTCGTAGGCTCAAGTGTCTTATGTCGTTGAAATCAGATTTGATTGTGACCCTGTCAGAATGTTTGCAAACTAATTCTAGGTTTTTCGCCCAATCAGAATTTGAAGAGTGAATATCAGTAATTATAAAAAAAAAAAAAAGTTTAACTTTCGACTCACCTTTGCAAAGGGAAGCCAAAATGTTCGAAAGGGGTAGGGACACTTTTAGAAAAAAAATATATAACTCCTGAACGGAATGAGATATCTCTGCCAAACTCAGAACACTTATGTAAGAGCTCAAAGTCACATGAAAGACTTGGAGCTTGGCCACTTAGTGGTGCCATAAGAGGTGTAAAAACCATAAAAAAAATTTTGTCCACACCCTTGGTCTGAAGTGGCATAAGCGTCTACACGGACATTTGTGTACCTCAAAAAACATGGCTGCCATTGGCTGACGAAGTTTGAGCACCTGTTAGACAAAGTTAATGGTGGCCGATCGGAACGAAACTCAGTGGGCCTGTTTGACTCACTGCCCCAAAGGTCTGAGAGAAATTTGAAAGAAATCGGCCACTGGGGGGCAATATCGCATTTTTCTACGTAAACGATAGTATGTTGTGCGGTTTTTCGCACATAAACACAATGTTTATAGCATGTGATAGAACTCCTCATTTCGGACAACTTGCCTTTAGAACCACTGCTGTCCATCAAATTGTTTGTTAAATGAATGAGAGGATTACCAGTCCTAGGTTTTTTGCTCAATCTGAAAAAAAAAACACTGCAGTACAATTCTCTGGACTCTCTGTCAATAATTATCCAAAAAAAAAATGTTGAAATTTACCCTTTGGGAGGCTATATGAGGTTGTTTAGAAAAGGGTCCTTTCCAAATTTACCCAAATTCCTATAAAGTCTAAAGAAAAACTCAGAACTTCACAAAACCTGGTGAGCACATGAAACAGGTGTTTCTAAACAAGAATGCAAAGTTGTAGTATTTAAAAATGCTTGCAGCTATATATATATATATATATATATTATATATTATATATATATATATAATGAGATAATGATACTGAGTGAATGCTCCTGACACATAATATGCATCCATCAAATACTTTTACTTCAAACTCGCTAATTTCCAGCCTCAGCCCAATCAGAAGTACCAGTACTTACATAGAAACCTATACAAAGTAGCCAGAATTGGATTTAGAGGCTTTTTCATCTGAACTCTTTATATATATATATACAACCCCAAATCAGAAAAAGTTGGGACAGTATGGAAAACGCAAATAAAAAAAGAAAGTAGTGATTTCTAAATTTACTTTGACTTGTGTTTCATTGCAGACAATATGAACACAAAATATGTCATGTTTTGTCTTGTCAACTTCATTTCATTTGTAAATATACGTCCTTTCCTGTCATTCTGACCTGCAACACATTCCAAAAAAGGTTGGGACAGGAGCAATTTAGGGCTAGTAATCTGGTAAATTGGTTAAATAATGATGTGATTTCAAACAGGTCATGTCAACAGGTGACTGTAATTATGATTTGGTACAAAAGCAGCATCCAAGAAAGGTCTAGCCCTTTAGGAGCAAAGATGGGCCGAGGATCGCCAGTTTGCCAACAAATACGTAAGAAAATTATTGAAATGTTTAAAAACAATGTTCATCAAAGAAAGATAGGAAGACATTTGGATATTTCACCTTCAACAGTGCATAACATAATCAAAAGATTCAAGGAATCTGGAGGAATTTCAGTGCGTAAAGGACAAGGGCGCAAGCCTAAGCTGAGCAACCGTGATCTCCGATCCCTCAGGCAGCACTGCATCAAGAATCGTCATTCATCTACAAGCGATATCACCACATGGGCTCAGGACTACTTTGGCAAACCTTTGTCAATTACCACAATACGTAGTTACATCCACAAATGCTAGTTAAAACTGTACTGTGCCAAAAGGAAGCCCTATGTTAACAGTGTCCAGAAGCGCCGTCGACTCCTCTGGGCTCGGAGGCATCTGGGATGGACCATCACACAGTGGAAACGTGTATTGTGGTCAGATGAATCAGTATTTCAGGTATTTTTTGGGAGAAATGGACGCCGTGTGCTCCGGACCAAAGAAGAAAAGAATCATCCAGACTGTTACCAGCAACAAGTCCAAAAGCCAGGGTCTGTCATGGTATGGGGTTGTGTCAGTGCCCTTGGCAAAGGTAACTTGCACTTCTGTGATGGCACCATTAATGCTGAAAAGTACATAGAGATCTTGGAGCACAATATGCTGCCTTCAAGAAGACATCTTTTCCAGGGACGCCCATCCATATTTCACCAAGACAATGCAAAACCACATTCTGCACACATTACAAAGTCCTGGCTGCGGAGGAAGAGGATACAGGTACTTGACTGGCCTGCCTGCAGCCCCGACCTGTCTCCAATAGAGAATGTGTGGCGCATTTTAAAGCGCGAAATGCGACAACGAAGACCCAGTACTGTTGCCCACCTTAAGACTTGTTTGCAGGAAGAATGGGACAAAATTACACCTGAAACACTTCATCACTTGGTGTCTTCAGTCCCTAAATGTCTTTTAAGTGTTGTGAAAAGGAATGGCAACATTACAAAGTGGTAAATGCTTTACTGTTCCAACTTTTTTTGAAATGTGTTGCAAGAACCAAAATTGGCATACGTGTTTATTTTGAGAAAAAAAAATAAAAAATCATGAGGAACACATTAAATAATGTGCTATTGTCTGCAATGAAATACAAGTCAAAGTAAATTTAGAAATCACTACTTTCTTTTTTTATTTGCGTTTTCCATACTGTCCCAACTTTTTCAGATTTGGGGTTGTATATTTTGTATCTTTTTTTGTTTTGAGATATTACATAATATATTCAAAATGGCGACAGGAAAAGGGCATGAACCATGTGCCTCAGGAATAAGTGTTAATTTTTTTATTCTCAGAAAACCAGGTACGTACAAAAATATTTTTCAGCTAAATAGGATGTCAGAAATAGTTTCATCCACATTTTTGCAATATTTTTCTTGTCAATTTTTTTCTGTGACAGAAAATATTTGTCCACTGCAGTGGACGTCATGCACCAGAGTGTATAATATATAGGGTATAATTCCATATATAGATTTTGCCTTATTTTGTATATTTTATTAATATTACAATATAATTTACACTTGAATGGTTTTATTGAACAAAAATATTAAATAGCCTCCAGATTGTATCATTTATTTCAATGCTTACAGCCTATACTCACTAATTAGGTCTTATAAAACTGTAAGCATGAATGCATGTATACTGTATGAGTGCAGATATGTATTCATAATTGCTTTCGAGTGTGTGGTGGGAAGGTGTTTGTGCTTGTATTTGTGCTCACTTGTGTACTTGTGTAACTCCCTCAAAAAATATATATATTGAAAAAAAAAATATTGGCATGATTTTTCACTTGTTTAAAAGTAAAACCAAACATTTAAAAAAAAAAAAAAAATACTTTGTGATATAACAGTTCATGCATCAGAGGGATATTAGGGAGATTTACTTCAAAATTCGCCAAGCTGATTACTTGCTAAAAAAATCCCACAGATCATGTTTTCAGGCCATTTTAAGTCTTATTTTGACATAACAAATTGGTTATATCTAAGTGTGTGAGCTGTTTAATTACTTTTTTTTAATTAGTCTTCCCATTAACGCCAGTATATTGTTCATTCAGACTGATTCGCAAACACAAGAGGGGGGATTTATGAACCAATCACAGCCGAACATAACCAGTCATATCCAATCATATCGTCTCACGTTTCTCCCCACTAAACTCATGGCGTGCTTTAGGGGGTCTGATAAAACTCAATATACTCAGGAGAGGCGAGAGAGACTCGGACTCCCGCTGTAAATTATCTGCTGGTGTCACTGTTGGACGGTGTATAAAAATAAGTGATTTATACACTTTTTAGTGTTATATTTTGTAATATAGGTGTTGTTGTTTTTTTGCATTACAGTTTTTTTTGCACTGTCTCCTTTGTCTCCTCAGGAGGAAAATGTCCCTGATATATTGTTTTATTTGAATAAAACCAGTTAATTTATGTGTTTAATCACAATTAGATTGTATAATTGTGTAGCCCTATGTATGACCACACAAACAAGTTTGTTTGAGTTTAATGATATGTTTTTTTTTTTTTCCCCCACAGAGGTTGTTAGAGAGACCACTGCAGCTCACTTGGCCCTGCTGGTGCCGAAGAACATCTCTGCATATCCGTCAAATGGAGAGCGTTTTACTGAGGGCCACATTGACGTGTGGTGGATTGTCCATGATGGAGGCATGCTCATGCTCCTTCCCTTCCTTCTGCGCCAGCACAAGGTACTGCTGGTGGAGTGATCAGATTAATGTTGGAGCAAATGTTTTATTATTGATGGTAGATAATGTTTCTTTGCTCTGGTCTATTATGTGCTAATTGAGGATTAACACAGTTGCTGTCTACGTAAAGTGTTTTATTTCTCTTAATTAGTTGCGGCCTAGTGGGTGCCCTCACTAGCTATTGAAACTGAAATCACATTCATTTCACGTCTTTAAATGAGATATAAAATACTGACTTGATTATCATACTGTTCTAAACTGTAGGTGTGGAGGAAGTGCAAGATGCGCATCTTCACTGTGGCTCAGATGGACGACAACAGCATTCAGATGAAGAAAGACCTGATGACGTTCCTCTATCATCTGCGATTTGATGCTGAGGTGGAGGTAGTTGAAATGGTAAGAAACCAACACTCACTGCCTTCACACGCACACAGATATTGAGAACCATCGTTCAAACCCGTTGTTTTTTCCATTTACTTCAAGCATGACAGCGACATCTCGGCCTACACCTATGAGAAGACCCTGATGATGGAGCAGCGGTCGCAGATCCTCAAGGAGATGCACCTGACCAAGAACGAGCGTGAGAGAGAGGTATTGATGCTCCCACAAATCTTGCCTTTTAAAAAAACAAAGACACTAGCTTATTTAAAACAAATACTTATTATGGAAATAATATACTTTTAAAGGGATAGTTAAACTAAAAATGAAAATTGTCATCATTCACTCACCCTCAAGATATTGTGTGTACTGCAGAATGAAAAAGAAGATATTTTGAAGAATGTTGTTAATCAAATAGTTTCTGGTAGCCACTGACTTAAAATTCAGAGGAGAAAAAAAGTGTTTGGTTACCAACATTCTTCAGAATATATACTTTTATGTTCCACAGAAGCAATAAAGTCATACGGGTTTGGAACAACTTGAGGGTGAGGAAATGATGATAGATTCTCATTTCTGGGTGAACTATCACTTTAAGTACGAATTGGACACATTATTTCATGTTCTTTACAATTAAATAAAAATGTATTACTGTATATTTCAATATATTTTATATATAATATATATTTTTATATTTATATTAAATGCAGTTAGAATGTTTTTATGTAATTTCATAATTATTTCATAATTGTCTTTGAAATATGGTGTACTGCCAAATGTACTGACAAGCATTTATGGTAACTAAAATGATTTAATGTTTGTCATGGATTTTAGTACAGGTCCTTCTAAAAAAATTAGCATATTGTGATAAAGTTCATTATTTTCTGTAATGTACTGATAAACATTAGACTTTCATATATTTTAGATTCATTACACACAACTGAAGTAGTTCAAGCCTTTTATTGTTTTAATATTGATGATTTTGGCATACAGCTCATGAAAACCCAAAATTCCTATCTCAAAAAATTAGCATATCATGAAAAGGTTCTCTAAACGAGCTATTAACCTAATCATCTGAATCAACTAATTAACTCTAAACACCTGCAAAAGATTCCTGAGGCTTTTAAAAACTCCCAGCCTGGTTCATTACTCAAAACCACAATCATGGGTAAGACTGCCGACCTGACTGCTGTCCAGAAGGCCATCATTGACACCCTCAAGCAAGAGGGTAAGACACAGAAAGAAATTTCTGAACGAATAGCCTGTTCCCAGAGTGCTGTATCAAGGCACCTCAGTGGGAAGTCTGTGGGAAGGAAAAAGTGTGGCAGAAAACGCTGCACAACGAGAAGAGGTGACCGGACCCTGAGGAAGATTGTGGAGAAGGACCGATTCCAGACCTTGGGGGACCTGCGGAAGCAGTGGACTGAGTCTGGAGTAGAAACATCCAGAGCCACCGTGTACAGGCGTGTGCAGGAAATGGGCTACAGGTGCCGCATTCCCCAGGTCAAGCCACTTTTGAACCAGAAACAGCGGCAGAAGCGCCTGACCTGGGCTACAGAGAAGCAGCACTGGACTGTTGCTCAGTGGTCCAAAGTACTTTTTTCGGATGAAAGCAAATTTTGCATGTCATTCGGAAATCAAGGTGCCAGAGTCTGGAGGAAGACTGGGGAGAGGGAAATGCCAAAATGCCTGAAGTCCAGTGTCAAGTACCCACAGTCAGTGATGGTCTGGGGTGCCATGTCAGCTGCTGGTGTTGGTCCACTGTGTTTTATCAAGGGCAGGGTCAATGCAGCTAGCTATCAGGAGATTTTGGAGCACTTCATGCTTCCATCTGCTGAAAAGCTTTATGGAGATGAAGATTTCATTTTTCAGCATGACCTGGCACCTGCTCACAGTGCCAAAACCACTGGTAAATGGTTTACTGACCATGGTATTACTGTGCTCAATTGGCCTGCCAACTCTCCTGACCTGAACCCCATAGAGAATCTGTGGGATACTGTAAAGAGAAAGTTGAGAGACGCAAGACCAACACTCTGGATGAGCTTAAGGCCGCTATCGAAGCATCCTGGGCCTCCATAACACCTCAGCAGTGCCACAGGCTGATTGCCTCCATGCCACGCCGCATTGAAGCAGTCATTTCTGCAAAAGGATTCCCGACCAAGTATTGAGTGCATAACTGAACATAATTATTTGAAGGTTGACTTTTTTTGTATTAAAAACACTTTTCTTTTATTGGTCGGATGAAATATGCTAATTTTTTGAGATAGGAATTTTGGGTTTTCATGAGCTGTATGCCAAAATCATCAATATTAAAACAATAAAAGGCTTGAACTACTTCAGTTGTGTGTAATGAATCTAAAATATATGAAAGTCTAATGTTTATCAGTACATTACAGAAAATAATGAACTTTATCACAATATGCTAATTTTTTGAGAAGGACCTGTACATTTGCAATGAAGCTGGATATTAGTACATTTCAAATATATTACTTAACAAACTACAGATATAGTTTATGATCTGATATAAGTATAATCAATTAGCTACTATATGTTAGTCAGCATATCAAAATAAGTGTACTTCTTTAAAGCATAAAACTTTAAAGGAACACATTTAATTTGACATTATTACACTTGACATTTGATTATTACATTATTAGATCTGACATTATATTAAATGCACTTAAAAGTCTACTTACAGTTGCCATCGAAAGTATTCAACCCCCTAGAGACTGCAGTCCTTTACAAATATCAAAATGTATCTTTATCAAAATTGCATTTATAACAGATTACTGGCATATTAAAAGTGATAATGTCAATATATAATGTAATATTTTGAGTTCTAGGATTTTTTAATAACACACTTATGTCATAATTATTCAACCTCTATTCACCATTGCTGTTTTTAGTTACTTGTTTGTATGGTGGGGAACAAAATTGTCTTAAAACACAATTAAACCTTTAGAAACTCTATTAGAAAACAGAATTAGCTTGAGTTGTTATACATACATACATACATTTAGCCCATGCATGTGCTAAAGTTGAGTAGCTAATACGACAAAGTCAACAGAGCTCTCACAAAAGCTATAGAGAAGCCATAAAGAAGAAATAATTTTATTACTTTAGAAAGTCTAAGGCTTTTTATTGATGTACACTACAAGTGCACATTTAATACAATTAAGCACACTTCTTTTACACAAGGTTTATTCTAACAAACAACATTTAGTTAAAGCAATAAGCCATGAAAGATACATTGATTTTTACAAGGGTAAAGGAATGTTGTTAAAGTCACAACTTCACCCAGAAATATTGATCCAATCCTGTGACCTAGAATCCTAGAAACATGAGGTATATGTAGATGAGGAAGAAATGCTCCTTTGCCAATCAAACTAGAGAACCATAACTTACTGTTACATAAAGAGATACATAATTAGTAGTTACATAAATAGGATAAAATCTGACGGTTTGAATCAGTCTAACAGCACTGATGTTGTCTCTTCAGATTCAGAGCATCACAGACGTGTCCCGTGGCTCTATACGGCGAAAGAACCCTTCAAACCTGCACCCCCAGAGGAGTATCGCTGAGGAGTCAGTGGGAGGCGGCGAAGAGAAACCTGAGGAGGAGGTAGCTGCTGTCTCTCAGTTTGTTCTCTATGCTGTTATCCATCAAGTGTGTGACTTTGTGCTTGTTTCCCATTTGAGCTAATCATGCCCTTCTTCCTTCTAACCAATTGGATGGTAGCACAGACCTATCAGCCATGAAGATAGCATCTCCTTATCACTTTCTATTTTCACTGTTCTCTCTCTTCTCTCAGTCATTATCTACTGGAAAATCATTCTCTTCCTGTTAACACCCTGGCAGTACATCTCTCCTCCTATTTTTTTCTTCATCCTTCTGAAAAAAAAGAAGGTTACTAGAAAAAGAAACAATTCTCACTTTTTTAATTTTTTTTTATCTCTCTCTACCCTTCACACTTTTTACCTTTCTCTTAGTCTGTCCGTGTCTCCCGTCCTCGACAGGTTCAGCTCATTCAGGGAAAAAATGCTACCCCCACCCCTACTAGCCCCACCTCCCCTACCGCTCCCACACCAGCGGCCATGAGCCCCGGAGAGGAGATGCAGATGACCTGGACGGACGAAACTGAGAAGGCCAATAACCCAGCTGTGGCCAACCCTGAAAGCATAAAGGATATGTTCAATATGAAACCGTAAGTCAAGAAAATTATGGTCTTTAAAGCTTTAAAGGGATAGTTCACCCACCCTCATGTCGTTCTAAACCCATAAGACTGAAGTTCATCTTCGGAACTAAAATTAAGATGTTTTTGATGAAATCCAAGAGCTTGCTTTCAGAGGAATGCACACGCATGTGTCATGGTACTGTCATGAAGACACGTCGAAGACTGACACGGAAGAGAAGAATCTGTTGAATGAAGTCATTGTTTTGTTAAGTATTCTCTTAGCTTCATAAAATTAAGGTTGAACCACTGATGTCACATGGACTATTTTAACAATGTCCTTACTACCTTTCTGGGCCTTGAACATGTCAGTTGTGTTTCTGTCTATGCAGGGTCAGAAAGCTCTCAGATCTCATCAATAGGTAATGATTCATGTTTATCTGTTTAAGCTGGAATGTATAATAATTTAAATATTTATTAATTAAATAATATATTTAAATTATATACACTACCGTTCAAAAGTTTGGGGTCAGTACATTTTTATTGTTTCTTTTTTTTTTTTTTAAGAAATTAATACTTTTATTCACCAAGGATGTATTAAGTTAATAATTAAAAGTTTATTAAAAGTTAATAATAAATAATTTACATTGTTATAAAATATTTATATTTTGAATAAACACTGTACTTTTTAAACTTGTTATTCATGAAAGAATCCTGAAAAAAAAAATCACAGGTTCCAAAAAATATTTGGCAGCACAACTGTTGATATTATCCAACACTGATCATTATAATAATAAATCCGCATATTAGAATGATTTCTGAAGGATCATGTGACACTTAAGGCTGGAGTAACAGCTGATAAAAATTCAGCTTTTCATCACAGGAATAAATTCTATTTTAAAGTATGTTAAAATAAAAAAACATTATTTTATATTGTAAAAACATTTTGCAATATTACTGTTTTTTTTTTTTCTATATTTTTAATCAAATAAATGCAGCCTTGATGAGCATAAGAGACTTCTTTAAAGACTATTACAAGTCTTACTGACCCCAAACTTTTGAACAGTAGTGTATATTCTTAAAATAAAAGTAAATAAAAACATACACAACAAAACATATGTCCTTTTTCCTTATGACAGTTAATTATATAGCTGTTTTTTCTTGCACATTCACAGCAAACATCAGTAATGTAAGTTAAACTCTACTTTGAAACAGAAATACTTTCGTCATTATTAGGTTTATTGGAATATTTGCTTTTGTTTCAGTTGATTAACTCACTTTCGATTTAAAAAACAGTGTGAATAATTTTTGACACCAAAAAAAAATCAGTAAGACATGACACAAAAGCTTAAGATATTAGTCTAACGCGTGTAGGTCTGTCACTAACGATTGTTTTGGTAATCTGTCGATTATTCTAATGATAGATCAAGTAATTGGATAATAATTCATTTTTGAGGTCATAAAAATAGACTTAAGTGAACAATAGCCTTTAAAATGACTTAAAATACATATATAATAGCAATGAGGCAATAATAATTAGTTCAAATAAAGTATCAAAAGCCAGTATTTATATGGTTTTATTGAACAGAAGTATTAAAATACGTAATGTATTATAAACAACAGAACAAACATACATTCCACATTATAACAAATGACCGCAGAGGGCGTTTTCATGACTTTTAATAAAAGGAAAAAAATCAAGAGAGACTGATATCGGCAGTCAAAAGAGAGAACAATGTCAAATTTAGCGTCCCTCCCATAGACGTGCATTAGAAACACCTTTGCATTAGCGGTAACTAGTCTTTTGTAACTTGGTGAAAAGGTGATATAATACAAAGTGTAGTGTTATAAATGTACATATATTAAAAAAATCAAAATATGAATATGGAATATGGATTTATGATGATGATGACAGTTAAAACGCGTCATCACAGTCTTGTGAAAAGGGTTCATCTAATCTGTGTTTAATATTGACTCAACAACACTTAATTCAAATGTCGACTTAATCTTTAATATTTGGCCACTTCTTTATGATACAAAAGCTACAGCCACTGTAATTTCTTGAATATGTGGACATTAAAAAGTGTAAACTCAGAGTGAGGGTTTAAACTTTTATTTTGAAATTGCAATGAGCAGTTAGCATATTGAGAAAGATAATGATGTATTCTCCTGTGTTTGCTCACAACAGCATGGAGTTTGAGACGCTCCACATATGTAAATGATAACATACTTGAATAGAATCAAGGAATTGTTACAGCCCTAAACGCATAAGCTTGATTAATAATCGTGACATATTGCTGTCCAAATTATTGGTCCATATCCCTACCTTTGAAGATTTGATCAAAAAAGTCAATGAGATGCAGACTTGTTTGTGCTGTTACTGTATTTCTCTGTTCACTGTTATTTTCCTTTTTGCTTATGCCTCAGGGAATGGGAGAACCTGTGAGTACACTTTAAAGATAACACTAATGCTATTTCATTTGATACCTTCTGATTATTTTAAAAGATGGTACACCTAATTATCACATATAAATGTGCTCTTCACATCTCTCTGATAAGCATAGATATGCTAAACACACACTCACAAAAAAAATCTTTGCAATGTGGTATTTTAATACCATAGGAATCAGTCCAACGTCAGACGCATGCACCACGCGCAGAAGCTCAACGAGGTCATTGTGAAGAAGTCACAAGAAGCTAAACTGGTCCTGCTAAACATGCCTGGACCACCCAGGAACCGCACTGGAGAAGAGAACTGTATCCTTTTTTCTTCTAAAAATCCGACTTCATACTTTTTTACAGTGAAGTTACTTTGTGCTCTAAATGTAAATGTTAAAGTTTGCCTCTTAACTCCAGACGCACAGACATGGAGTTCCTCGAGGTCTTGACTGAAGGTCTCAATAGGGTCCTCCTTGTGCGTGGAGGTGGACGTGAGGTCATCACCATCTACTCTTGAGGGGCTCAGCTCAACCACCAAATATTCCTCACCCCTCGTCCCTCACTGCATAGACGGAACATCCCAGTAAACCCAACCTACACCATGAGCAATAACGCCCCAGCACATATCAGATGACTTTGCACTACATAGTCTAAAAAGACACCAGCTTAGTAGATGTCACTTCTTCCAGATGATTAAGTTTTATCCCTCTATCTATCTCTCTATCTTCCTCTTATTGGCTCAGTTCTCGCCTCATAAGCTCAACAGCTTATGTCTCACACAGAACAGTGAATGATTGATTTGGTCTTTTCTGACTAATTTCCAAAAGCCCATGTTCTCCAGTGGCATCTGACCAAATACTCTGATCCATCTACTCTTTATTTCATAATGTATATCATAACAGCACTTTTAAGGGACAGTCACACTAGATTTTAAGCATGCAGAACAACTTTGTTTTTGGTGGGTATTTCAGAACAGTCCATTTTAAATGTTAAAATGTGGCATTTGTTCTGGTTTGACCATTTCAAATCATCCCGCTTTTTTTTTTTTAAGTATTGTTTTATCACTGACTTTCGAAAGTTTGGGGTTTAAAATGTTCTTGAACGTTTATTATGCTTACCAAGGCTGCATTTATTTGATGAAAAATAAACTGTAGTATATTTCAAATAGTATATTTTAAAATGTAATTCATTCCTGTAATGCAAAGCTACATTTTCAGCATTATCACTCCAGTCTTAAATGTATGGAAGCCCATTTCCACCACTAAATAAAAAGTAAACAAGATAATTGTGAGTTTTAATTTTACAATTCTGACTTTTTTTTCGCAGTTGCGAGTTGACAACTTGCAATTCATAATCAGAATCAGAATTCTGACTTTTTTCTCAGAATTACGTAATACAAACTCGCAGTTCTGACTTTTTTCAGAATTGCGTAATGCGAACTCGCAATTCAGTTTTTTTTTTTATTTAGAATTACATACTACAGACTCGTAATTCTGACTTGTTTTCAGAATTGGATAATACAAGTTTCAATTCTGACTTTTTTTCGCAATGGTGAGTTTACATCTCGTAATTCTGACCTTTTTTCAGAATTACGAAATACAAATTCGCAATTCTAATTTTTTTTAGAATTACATAGTACAAACTCGTAATTCTGACTTTTTTCACAATTGCAAGTTTACATTTTGTAATTCTGACCTTCTTCCAGAATTGCGTAATGCAAACTCGCAATTAAAATGTTTTAATTTAGAATTACATAGTACAAACTCGCAATTCCGACTTTTTTTGCAATTGTGAGTTTACATTTTGTAATTCTGACTTTTTTTCCAAATTACGTAATATAAACTCGCAACTCTGACTTTTTTTTCCAGAATTGCAAGATAAAAACTCACAATTCTGGCTTTTTTCCAGAATTGTGCAATACAAATTCACAATTCTGACTTTTTTACATAATACAAATTCACGATTCTGACTTTTTTTCTCAGAATTGTGTAATACAAACTTGCAATTCTTTTTTTTTTTTTGCAATTATGACTTTTTTTCAGAATTGCGTAATACAAACTTCAAATTCTGACTTTTTTTCTCAAAATTGTGAGATATAAACTTGTAGTTGCAAGTTATAAGTCAGAATTGCGAGATATAAACTCGCATTTCTGACTTTTTTCTCACAGTTCTGACATTTTACTCAGAATTGTGAGATATAAACTCACAATTGCAAATTAGTCCAGTTATGAGGGGAAAACAAGACTGATATGTTCTCAGAATTGCAAGAATTTATATCTCACAATTCTGACTTTATAACAGAAAAGTCAGAAGAATTACGAGATTTAAACTTGCGAGAAAATTGTGAGGAAAAAAGTCAAAAATGTGAGAATTTCCTTGCAATTATCTTTTTTATGTTTTATTCAATGGCGGAAACAGGCCTTTCCTTCAGAAATCATTCTAACATGCTCGTTTGCTGCTTAAGAAACATTTCATTATTATTATTGTCAGTGTTGAAAACAGCTTAATATTTTTATCTTAATATTTTCTTCATAATTCTTTGATGAATAGAAAGTTAAAAAAAAAAACGTCAAAAGTCACCTTTGATCAATTTAATAGGTCTTTGCTAAAAAAAAAAAAAAAAAGAATTTCTCCAACCCCTAACCTTTGAATGGTAATGTATATAGAAGAAGATTATGAAAAATCCCTAAACTGAGAGTTTCCTCCACATTTAAACATTAATACAGTGTTTAAATCCTCTACTGATCAAACATTTATTAGCTATTTGAACAGGCAGCTCAAACTCCACCAAACACTACATTCTTCTGTGTTCGTTTGCATATGAATGAAAGTATGGAAGTGAATGAAACTGAAAATCTAGTGTGACCTTCCCTTTTAGCTTTATATTTTGTTCCTATGCTGTCTCTCCATTGTCTCATTTTTTTGTCATAGGGTAAATAGAGTGGAATCTTTCTTTGTTGAAAACAAGTCTTCCAGTGTACCAAGTAAATGTCCGCGGTGTGTTTTTACACCAAGGACAGAACTGACCAGGGTTTAATGTGAGCCAGGTGTAAGCACTTCTGGATCAATGACTATCAGCTTTGCCCTTGACCATCTGCATGTCATATATACTGTACAATGTGAGAGGGCTGGACCGTGTGTGTGTGTGTGTGTTTGTACACAAGTAGACTTAAAGGGGTTTTATAAGTAGGCTGTGTTCCTTTCACAAATATGTTCACTTAAAATATCATCAGCAGACATGAAGTATATTGCTCAGTCACACACGTGTACATACTGTGAAGAGAGTCTAAACAGAACTGCTGTATAATTGAAAACCCATATACAGTTTAAAATATAATCCTGAATAATCTCATTTAATAGTAGAATCACATATATATTAAGGGAATGTAAATAGAAAAGAATTAGTATTTATATTTCAAATATTTATTTACAAAGAAAATTATTTATTCATCCAGCAATTTTTGATTGATTGTAAACATGGAAAAAACATGGTATTTACATCTCTTGCCAAATCACTAAATATAAACCGTGCCATATGAGAAGAGAAAAAAAAAACGAACAGATGAAACATTTTCACATTTTCATACAAGAAACGGATAGTGCTGGGTCACGACATTAAAACATATCATGCGTCTGATATTACCAGTTACTTTATAAAGCAGATGCGGTTTTATCATCCTTTTTCACCAAATTAAATTTGTGAACAAAAGCATATTTTAACTGCATAGTATTTTAAAATCATATCAGAAATGTTTGTCATGAATGTCTGAAATTTTCCTTTATTTTTACATTTGTAAAGACGACACTAATTTGCTACATTTAAGCAGCATCTGTGAGCGACTGATGCGGACTGTTCAATCCACGAGCACGAGCATATTATTTAGTTCATGTGTGGTAGAAATAGAAGATATTAAAAAACATTTATCTAAAGAACTATTTTATTTTTTTGTAAAATTGCAACGATGAAAAAAAGGAATATATTAGAATACAGAATAGACTAGTAAACTCTATCGTCTTGTGTAACTGTGAGACTTAAAAAAGGAAAATAACTAACTGTATGTTTTAAAATTTAAACTGAAATTGTGCTGAGGCTGCTACCGTCATTAAAATGTAAATATACTGCACTCCCCCAAAACATAAGACTGAAAAGAAAAGAAAAAAAACACACAATATTTATAGATTTTTTGCATTTCAATTAAAAGCGTGTTACAGACACCCAGTCATTTTTCACATGATGTTTTACAGGGTTTTGAGAACTACAACTCAGAGACAGGAAGTAACGTCTCAGACAGTTTGTCAAAATGCCACCATCAGTCTGTCCTAATACTCAAGCGTACCTCATTTTACCTCATACGTTGTATTGTCGAAGTTCACACTTGTAGAAAAAAGGTAGTAATGGTCGTGGCGTATAATTCATACACTGTAAAAAACAATTTGTTGAGTCAACTTAAAATAATTTGTAACCTGGCTGCCTTAAAATTTTAAGTTCAGTCAACTCAAAAAAGTTTATTTGAATTTAACTTGAAATGTTAAATTATACAAAGTGACAACTTAGATATTTGAGTTGAATCAACTTAAAATTTTAAAGCAGCTGGGTTACTTACCCATCTGTTAAGTTTAGCAAACACAAATATCTAAGTTGTTACTTAGTACAACTTAACATTTCAAGTTGAATAAACTTATTTTAGTTGACTGAACTTAAAATTTTAAGGCAGCAGGGTAACAAATTATTTTAAGCTGACTCAACAAATTGTGTTTTTTATTTTTTACAGTGTAGAAGCGATATTTAAGTAAATCGTTGTTTGCAAAAAGAATTTGAATTTCTACATTTTCTTTATCAGTACTCTAGTTATGCTCAGAACCAACCGATTTTTGTTTTTATCCAAAACTGCAAAGTGCTACCTATCGTAATTCTTCCATGTTTCTAGCTAAAATGATAATCTTATCTAAAGGAACTTTTGCATTGCTAGAATTTACAACACAAATGACGAGTTTGGCTTGTTTGGAGTCCTATGCAATTACAGTTTAGTAAGTTTATTGAGGGTCTAAAACTACTTTCTACTGAATTGTTTATAGTGGTACTATTAAGTATTATAGATTGAAATCAGAGCTTCCGTATCTGCCAGGGTGACTTGCGGTTCGATGAGAACTTTCCACATTATTTCAAGTCATGCAAGGGGAAACATGCTGGGACAATGTCGCGATTAAGCCATATTGGCTGCGTGCTGTTGGATACAGAGGTTTCACTCTGCAGCTGATGATGATGCTGATGTCCCGTTCATCTTAAGTATAGAATATCTGAATTGAATTCACATTGATGCAAAGGGCTTTTCGATACCATTTTATCAGATTCGTCTTATCCTTCCCCAAGGCTGAAGAAGCGTCATAAACCTTATGCTGTATAGCACGTCGTTCCTTATCTTCCCTCGAAGGGGGTTGTAAACTCGAAAGACACCCCAAATTGGCCAAAGCATAACTAGAAATAAGCACTGTGAAAATTCAAAGTTACTTTCTTTCTCATGTATCTACATTTAGTCTTTATTTCACGTCCTTGCTATGGAGCGCTGCTGTAGGAAACCCAAAGTAAATATCGTTAGAATGCATATAATGAATCATGATGCTTTTTATGCAACGCTGACTTGTAAGTATCCTGCAACAACGGTACTGGTCGACTAACAGGGCTTAAAAAATAACCAGCGAAACTGAATTTGAAATCGCAGGGGTTTCAGAAGGTGCTAATGATATTTGTAAGTGATTGCTGAAGCGCCGTGTATGAAAATGTTCAAGTGCAATATTGAAAACGCTGACTTGTATGGAATGAGCTATTTAGCTTATTTAGACTTAAAGTTAATCGAGGGCAAAGAGGTTGCCACAGCTGATTTATCATTTTGGGATACACTCTAAAAAATAAAAGTTCTGTATTGGCATCAATGATTCCATGAATTGCCTTTAAAGAAATAGTTCAGCCCAAAATTTTATGGAACTGTCAAACCCTCAGGCCATTCAAGATGTAGATGAGTTTGGTGAGTATTTCTAGTGTTATCATCACTTGCTCACCAATGGATCCTCTGCAGTGAATGGGTGCCGTAAGAATGAGAGTCCAAATGGCTAATAAAAACATTACCATAGTCCACAAGTAATCCACACCACTCCAGTTCATCTTATGTCTTGTAAAGTAAAAATCTATTGAACTTTGGCATCACTTCTGGCAAAAATACCATTCCATCCTGCCATCACAATCCACCAACATATTGGTTTAGAACTGTTTTGGACTGTTTTCGCTCATGATTCAGGCAAGATGACTTTTTTACTGAATAAAGCAATTTTATTAGTGCTGGGCAATGATTAATCACGATTAATTACATCCAAAATAAATGTTTTTGTATACATAATACACTGTAAAAAAAAAAACACAATAAAACAATTTGTTGAGTCAACTTAAAATAATCTGTTACCCTGTTGCCTTAAAATGTTTTAAGTTCAGTCAACTCAAATAAGTTTAGTCAACATGAAATGTTAAGTTGTAATAAGTGACAACTTAGATATTTGAGTTGACTAAACTAAAGATTTGATTTGTTAAACTTAAAAGCTGGGTTTGTTACCCAGCTGCCTTAAATTTTTTAATTAAATCAACTCAAATATCTAAGTTGTCACTTAGTAAAACTTAACATTTCAAGTTTACTAAACTTTTTTCAGTTTGGTCAGCCGGGTAACAAATTATTTTAAGTTCACTCAACAATTTTTTTGTTTTTTTTACAGTGTGTGTGTACTGTGTATATTTATTATGTATACATACAGTATACATTTTGAAGATGTACAGTACACACACATATAATATGTACACAAAAACTTTTATTTTGGATTAATTGTCATTATTCATTGACCAGCACTACATTTTATAGATAAAGGTCTCATATTTTAGCCAAAAACAACAGATTTAAGTTGAAAACATCTTGATGGATTATTATGATATTTTTTATCAGCTGTTTGGACTCTCATTTTGACGGCACCCATTTACTGCAGAGCATCCATTGGTGAGCAAGTGATGTAATGCTAAATTTCCCCAAATCTGTTCTGATGAAGAAACATTTACTTGGATGGCCTGAGGGTGGAAGATAACAAAAATAAAGCAGATTCTTCAGATTATTAAAGATTTTTCACCTTGTAAGGAATAAAAAGGTTATTTTAAGAACTGTTCAAAGCAAGTTTGAGGAACCCAAAAATCCAAAACCCTCTTTCAGAACCTTTATTTTTAGAAGTGAAACAGAAAGAATGGGCTTTTGCAGTTACTTTAGATTGGTGGGAGAATTTAATCATCATTCATTCAGTGCTCCTGATACCTGTTTCTGCATGTTGGTGTTTTTAACCTCCAGTCCTCACCTCAATCACCGCTTCAGATTTTAAGCATTGCTTCTGATTTTCTAATGACAACGTACATTTTCGGATACTTCTGAGTTCTGAAACTTTCCCAGCAGTGTGTGCAAGAGTGTTTCTACACAGCCGACATTTCTACTTTCTCCATAGGAGGGCAGTTTGACACTTTTTGTATGGTAGTCAGTGTAGATCCAAAGACAGTGATTTGATTAGTGATGTGTGTTATGTTCTCTGCTTCGGTTCTCACGAGGAGTCAGAACGCTGCGTGTTTGTGAGCGCGACTGTAACGGGGAAAGAGGTGGCGTGTTTCTGTTCCTTTATGTATATGACTGTGTGACATATCACTCTGTTGGAAAAAGAGAGGTTCAACCGTGGCAGTTACTTTTGTAAATATATGACACATTATAGTTATATTAGCCTAGCTGTTTAATTTGTGTGTCCATGCAAGTTTAATATTTTAAAAATAAATAGAAAATTGTGTCTCAATTGTGTTATATGAAAATATATTTAAACTAGATATCTTAAATTATTGTTTTATCTTGTCAAAAGCTTCTATGTTCTATGAATAATGGTTTCTCTGGACCATTTTATAGACTTGTCTGCACAAAATGCAATAAAGTTCAAGTCATTTATTACAACCATTTTTGTGTTTTCATTTGGAAGCTGAAAGCAATCAGTGGTCATTTCTTCTAATATACAGTATGTTGTATATTGTGGAGTTTTGAGAGTGGTGGTAAGAATTTTCATTACAGCAACAATATTTTTATTTAAACATACATGTAAAATACATGCGAATAGTGATGGGTGCTACTTACACAAAATGTACACAACCAGTCAAAAGTTTTTGAACAGTAAGATTTTTAATGTTTTTAAAGAAGTCTCTTCTGCTCGCCAAACCTGCATTTATTTTATCTAAAGTACAGCAAAAACAGTAAATATTTTTACTATTTAAAATAACTATTTTCTTTTGGAATATATTTTAAAATGTAATTTATTCCTGTGATTCCAAAGCTTAATTTTTAGCATTAATACTCCAGTCACATGATCCTTTAGAAATTATTCATAATTTCTAGAATTTCTATAGTGTATAATGTTACAAAAGCTTTTTATTTCAGATAAATGCTGATCTTTGGATCTTTTAGTTCATCAAAGAACCCTGTGCTCAACTTTTTAAAATATTGATAATAATAATAAAAATGTTTCTTGAACATCAAATCAGTATATTAGAATGATTTCTGAAGGATCATGTGACCGGAGTAATGATGCTGAAAATTTAGCTTTAATCACAGGAATAGATTACATTTTTAAATATAGAAAGCAGTTATTTTAAATAGTAAAAACATTTCAAAATTGTACTGTTTTTGCTGTACTTTGCTTGGTGAGCAGAAAAGACTTCTTTAAAAACATTAAAAATCATACTGTTCAAAAACTTTTGACTGGTAGTGTAAATCCAAATATTATACGCTGTTTGTGTTGAAGGTAAAATATCTAATCAATGTAGGGTTGAGATAGTGAAAATAGCCTTTGCCAACAGGCTTGGCCATTTGCACTCAGTGTAAACAGATACTGGCTGAATACTGGCTGAGAGTTAATATGTTTAAACAAATGTACCTGTAATGTGCTTGTTCAGTTGACTTTTTATGATATGCTGTTAAGACAAATATGAAAGTCAAGATAGAAGATCAGTAAGTCAGTACATATGCATGGTTTCCCTCATTTTTAAACTTCTACATAGAATGGTTATAATAATGCATACTGTGTATTTTTATTGTGGTGTTTGCCATCCTTTAGTTCTTTCATTTAAATGTCAGGGTGTTCCTGCAGTTCAAACAGTAGAGCATGACGTTAGCAAAGGTCATGGGTTCAATTCCCAGGGACTGCATAAACTGCTTAAAAATAATAATAGGAATGTTTCTGTCAAGCTTTTACTCATTTTAACACTAGTGAACAACCTGACCTCTCTGTAGAAGAGCTAGTCAGTGTTTTTAAGAGTTCTTGCAGAAATATTCTACATTCTGTAGCTCCAGTGTAAAAGAAGCAAGGAACACTTGTTTTTCAGACCTGGTTACTAAACAGGGACACAATCCCAGAATCCTTTTTAAAACCATAAATTCTATCATTGGTACTCTGCCTGGCCAGCCAGTTGAACCTACTCCAGGGAACTGTGAGGCTTTTCTAAATTACTTTTATAATAAAATATTGGAGATTCAGCAGCATTTTAATATTGATTTCAGAGAACATGATGTTGACTCCTGTTCACCTTCAACATTAACCCACTTTTTATAAAACCTCCCTGTCAACCTTGAAACGCATTGTTTTACTTTCAAAATCAGCCACCTGGCCTTCTGACTGCATTCCCACTTGTTTTTTAAAAGCTGTGTGTCAGATGGTTGGTTCAGATATTTTAGCTCTTATTGACTGTTCTCTGTCTTCTGGCTTTTTCCCTCATGTTTCAAACATGCCACAGTTTACTCCATATTAAAGAATGTCTCTCTAGACTCCTGTTTTATGAAATTTTAGACATCTCCAAGTTGGCATTTTTATCAAAGATTTTAGAAAATGCTGTGTCCAATCAACAGATTTATTTTATGAATTATAATCTAATCTTTGAAAATGTTCAAAGAGCATCCACTCCCAACATAGCACTGAAACTGCTCTGGTCAAGGTGACTATGACCTACTTCTTGTAGCAGATACTGGCTTGTTCTCCATTTTAATTCTTCTTGACCTCAGCTCAGCCTTTGAAACAGTGCACCATAATATCTTAATTAACCGTCTGAAGACTTGTGTTGTTTTTAGTGAAGTGGCTCTGGATTAGTTTATCCTTCCTTGGACCACTTTTGATAAACAATGACCACTGCAAATTGACAACACCCCACAAAAGCTGCAGTTTTGGAGATGCTCTGACCTTATGCTTCCCCATTTTTCCTGCTTCTAACACATCAACTTTGAGGACAAAATGTTCACTTGCTGCCTAATATATCCCACTCACTAACAGGTGCCGTGATGAAGAGATAATCAGTGTTATTCACTTCACCTGTCAGTGGTCATAATGTTATGCCCGATCAGTGTATAAATAAACTAAAAATTAAATGAAAAAATGCAGGTTATACCTTAAATGAAATTTAGGTTGCATTTTTGGGCTTTTCAGAAGCAGAAGTTTTCATACTTGGCTAAACTTCTGTAGTGGTAAAAGAAAACTATGCATTTTGCATTGCCATTTGCCCTAATAGCAAAAGAAAGAAAAAAAAAAAAAACACCCAGGACAGCATTTCTATGACTTTTTAAAGTAAAGACAATACAGAGAGATTGATGATGCTGAACAGAAGAGAGAAAGATGTCCAACTGGTGGTTAGAAACACGATCAGAAACACTAACGCAGTAGCATTAACCAGTTTTCTGTAGGTAAAGATAAGAAAATACAAAAAAAAAAAGTTATAAATGTATGTTACGTTTTTAAAAAATGAAAATATAATAAAACAATTTACAATGTTAATTAAAGCTGCAAGCAGCGTTGAAAGGGCCCTTGCACCTGGGCTCACCGCCACCTGGTGGCTTTAGGAAATCAGCGAACGGTGAGCAATGTGCGTTTAAAGTGGTAAATATAGGAGGAATATGTCAAAGTCATATATATGTGCCAAACTTCCTGCTACCAGTTGGCCACGCTATGACTATAACTGAATATTGGCCTTTAGGTGTCTTCAGGTCAGGACTTTGATCAAACATATGATGTTTGGTGCAGATTGAACATGGTATGTTTGAGTTGGTGTAAAACATGACATATCCTGTCGCCAACAGGTGGCGCTATGATTATAACTGAATGTGTTTAGGACAGGACTCTTATTAAACATGTGAATTTTGGTGCAGATTGGACATTGTATGCCTGAATTGTAGCAATTTCCTTTTTCATGACAAAACATCAAAGTTTGTCAGACTGCCACGGACACGACCTTCGACGAAAACTCTAGATCTTCGCAATTTAACGTCACAAAGGGCTTTAGATCACACTGACCAAATTTAGTGTTGATCTGTTTAAATATCTAGGAGGAGTTTGTTTAAATACAACGCTTAATAAGGGCAAAAACGGCACAAAACTTGCAGAGAAAATTCCAAATAACGGACTTCCCGTTGGGTTTCAGACTTCGTACCGGGAGACTTTTTTGTAGGTATTGGTGTGTTACATGAATGTGAAAAATACCTCGAGGGGCATTTCGTTGAAATTTTATAGATGGCACTATCAAGCTATTTTGTCACACCCAGTTCTGAAACCCATATCAGATGTACATTTTCACCACTTTGGTGTGTGTGCAAAGTTTCATGAGTTTTCGAGCATGTTTAAGCCCTCCAAAATGCGATTCATTTTAGAGAAAAAGAAGAATCTGAGCAATTTCAATAGGGTCCTTACATCACTGGCAGTGTTGCCAAGTCTGCAGTTCTCCCGCAGAATTGGGCTACTTTAACACTGTTTCCATGGGTTGTTTTTGATGTCCCTAGGTTAAATCAACCCCGATAACGTCATATTTAGCCTCTGAAATGCGAATTTACCAGGTGAACCCCGACAAAAAAACGTGTAATTTATCCCCCAGAATGCGGGACCCCCCCTCGAAATGCATTTGGCCTAGTTTTGGACTAGTTTTGAGTAGCAATTGGGCAGGTTTTGTTGTGAAAACCTGGCAACCCTGATCACCGGTGCTCGGGCCCTAATAACTGTGGAAACACGTCATGTGAAAAGGGCCTAATATGGACCGAGGTGTTCAGAACAATATGTTCCATAAATAGAGTCTCAAGGACTTCTTGCATCTTATTACATACACCAAATATAACCTTCTCTTCAAACTAACACAGACATGGAGGTGCTGTTTGTTCTGATAGGTCAGCATAAACTTCCCAACAACAGTTTCATAGTGTGCATTAAAAAAACTACAGCAGAACAATATATCAGTGAGCAGCTGCAATAAAAGCACATTCTGTTTATCTGCGTGTCTTTGTCTTATCTGTCTATTTATCTGTCTATGTCATGGAAAGCTGCTACAATATTTTTCTTAAAGTTTAACCAGATTTAAAACACTTCTAAACTGATTGAATTTTCCTTTTACTCTCATGACTTCATCATTACCATCTTTCAAATGAAATCTCACTGACTTTCTAAAAGATGCACTTTTGCGTATTTAAATGCAAATGAGCAGATTGTTACTGTGTTATCAGCACTATTAGGAAACAATCACGTTGAAAGTGCATTGCTCTGAACTCAGCATTGAGCTCCTATCATGACTGTAACTGATTGTGCCACAGATCTTTGCAGTAAACATGTTAATGAGTTTCTTTATGCCTTTCTCTTCCTATCTGTCACTCTTCCGTGATATGATCTAAATTGAGTCTATACCATACCTTGTGTTGAAGTTGCAAAACTGCTGAGTAATTGAAAATCCTGGGAATGGTTATTACTAAGGACAAAGTGCAGTTGGCTTCCCGTTTGCCTAAAGCAGCATGCTGATGATGTAACTTCATCTTTTAGCCAATGGCCAGCGTTTTGCTTATCAAACTACAGTAGATAAAATAAATAAGGTGTCACGGGAAGAGAAAGCCAGACAGGGCTGCTGGCTCAGTTGCAGTCAAAATGAAGAATAAATCTACCAATCTGCGTGTGCGGCTCCCTGCGCTAATTTTTGCGTTGGAGGTCATGATTGTGGTTCTTTATGCAGTCTTTGTGACATACGAAGATGATGCTAATGCACTTCTACAGAACAATCAGACGCGGCCCATGGAGAACTCATTGTATCAGAACTATCCGTTTTTTGCTGACATTCAGGTGATGATATTTCTCGGATTCGGCTGCCTTCTGGCTTTTTTCCGGCGCTATGGTTTTGGCGGAATGGTGTTTAATTTCCTAATTGCCACATTTACCATTCAGTGGGCCATTCTGGTCCAGGGCTTCTTTCAGTTTTACTATGATGGGAAGATTCATCTTGGCGTGCTGAATTTGATCAATGCTGAGTTTGCCTGTGCAGTCGTGCTGATTTCTTTTGGAGCTGTGTTGGGAAAGACAAGCCCTGTGCAACTCCTGGTAAGTGTATTATTTCTGCAGCAGGTGGCTTGAAATTAGATATTGAACCTACAAAAGATGTTTTGCCTTATTTTCCATTGTCAAACAGCTGCAGCACTGAAATGGTACAGGGCAAGATGTGTTGAACATTAACAACAATCTGTTATCTATATTATATTGTTTCACAGGCAACATCTGTTTTATGTGTGAGCTGAAGATCTGCCATGCACCAAAGTTTTTTGCATAATATGTTTACATAAAAAATTCACTGCCTACTGCCAAAAGCATCTTTCATCTAAGGCAGCATCCCAACCATCATTTGGAGCTCCTTATTAATTGAATGTTAGTTGCAGTTATAGAGTGTTTTTGATCCACTTAAATTGGACTTAATGTAACTTAATGTATGATTATTTCTATTATCTTTAAAATAAGGTTAAAGTGTATGTTTGAATGTGCTGAAAAGCATTTAAGGTAAACTAAAATATACTTAAGTGGCCTTTTATTTCATTAATGCATAATTTGCATAAAGATTTCAAGATTTGAAATACACATTTGGTACAATTAAGTACAATTTTTCACAAGGGTAAGCAAACAGCATGATACTCTAATGTCAGATTTCTGCAAAGGTGGCACAGAAGTACTTCTGAGGTGTCTTTACACAGACTATCAGACTATTTAATGCTGCTCAGAGGTGGCATAAGTAAGGTATAATGCATGGCTAGCTGTGCATTAAGTAATGGATAATGTTCATCCAGCTGGCTCTTATGGCAAAATAAAGCCTGACAGACTTATCAGCTGTTGCATAAGACTGAAGGGCTTTATTTTGCAATTTTGCAACATTCAGCTGGATGTACATTGTCCTGCTTATTAAATGGGTACTTGCCATAAAACTAAATAATTAGATATGAAATATTGATATGAGTTGAAATATTTGAATGCAAAGCTTCCATGAAGAAAGCAGTTGCTAGCAAGTGGCAAGATCAAACTAGACGGCATTTGACCACATAAAAAATGATGGCGATAATAGACAAGAATTTAAAATTAAACTGTTTCAAAATCTTACCAGTTTGTTAGTTATGTTACAATCCATTACAATCATCCGTCCACAATACCAGGATGATATAATTAAATAATTGTACACAGAATATTGATTTGAGTTTTAATATTTTTTTAGCCAACCAAACGCAAAGCTTCAACGAAGAAATAATGTTGTTAGAAAGCGAATAGCACCGAGTGCAGTTTCCTGGATGAGCCTGTGTTACTCGTTTTAACCGGTTGTTATCGGGAAATAAAATATCTCGGAATGTGGTGACTGACTAATCAGAATCGAGTATTCCGTGTAGCCGTGTAATAAACAAGTTTAATGCACAACATGGAGGTCAAAAACCACTCGACACAAAGCGATTGCCTCCGCTTAGTGCATTAAAATAGTTTAATGCACAGCTAGCTGTGCATTATCCCATTTATACCATGGTCATTTGCCAGCACAGATCTTTGCAGTGCAATATTTGATTGGAAGAGTAAAAATGACTGTTATTTTTGTCATCTATGGCTCGTTAGCTCTATAGCATTCTGTCCTCTTCAAATCAGACACAGAGATAAAGTAGTGCGGCTTTGTGAATATTCATATCGAATTCTTGATGAGCCAGTATGATTTTCAAACCCATGCTGATGAAAACAAAACAATCGCACTGACTGAAATTGCAAAGCACGTGGATATGACGGGCCTCTCTATGAGCGCGCAGTCTCCCTATAAAGTACGTTATTGCGAAATATTGGCGAAATTCACACAGACATAATCTGATATATCTTACAAGAACGTTTATTTAATGTGACGTGTAACATTATATTAGATCCATGCATCACAGTAGGTCTTAATATAGATCTGTCTCAATGTTAATCAAACATTAAAAAAAAAAGACAGAATCACTCGCTGCTCTTGATTAAACTATTGTTTATTTGCATCTTTTTTAATAACAAAGATTAAATTAAAATATCTATATTGTGATTAATAATATAGTAATTATTATTAAGAAAAAAAAACTGGAGGGAAATATGCAACGTTGCTTGGTCATTTTGCTTTGGAATATTCAGAAAACCTAAACTCGTTTTTCTCAAAAACCACTCTTGACTTTATCGCCTTCAAATGTCGGTAGCTCAGTTATTTTTGTCGCATTCCAACAAGCCATATATCATTGTGAAGGTATTTTAATGGAGAGTGTGAAAATAAAAAGAACTCATTTTTGAACATTTGCTCATTCCGACTCATTTTGCCAGCACGGGTCACATTTATTTGAATTACTTATTGATCGAGAGAGAGATGACAGTTGCGTGTGTGAATTACCTGCGTCTGTGCGTCTCTCTCTACAAACAATGAATCTGAGTTTCCTAGCTAAAAAAAAACAAAACAAAACAAAACAAAACAAAAACAATAGAAACTCTAGAAACTCAATAGTCGCCTTCCATTGGTGGCTTGTTAAAACCACTAAATCCTAATGGAATATGTCCCAAAACACACTACAGGAAACAATTTTTAATAGTTTTAATGGTTAAATAGCAGTTTTACCTCTTTGTTGCTGAGAAATATAATGTGCGATCCAGTATCAAAGCTATCGCAGGGCAACACCAATGTTTCTGTACTTTTGTATGTTTCTACATACTGTGTGCAGATCATGGCCATGCTGGAGATCCCTGTGTTTGGTGTCACAGAATGGGCTGTAATGAAGTATCTGAAGATCAACGACGCTGGTGGCTCGATCCTCATCCACATTTTTGCCTGCTACTTCGGACTGGGTGTCACCTTTGTTCTGTACAGGCCCAGCCTAAATGGGGGACACCCAAAAGAGACAGCAAGTTACCAATCAGATCTGCTATCTGTAATGGGAACCCTATTCCTCTGGGTGTTCTGGCCATCTTTCAACTCAGCGCTGACCTTCAAGGGAGACGACCAGCACCGAGCCGTTCTCCACACGTTTATAGGTCTCAGTGCCTCCACGATCACCGCCTTCGCCCTGTCCAGCCTGCTTAGCAAAAACGGCAAGATCAGCATGGCTGATGTGCAGAACGTAACGCTGGCCGGTGGCGTAACTGTCGGTGCTTCGGTGGACATGATGATTTCGCCAGCTGCTGCTTATGTGCTGGGGATCCTGGGATGCATTGCCTGCATGCTGGGGTATAAATACTTGAGCCCGTTCTTGGCGCACCGGCTGCGGTTACAGGATCAGTGCGGGATACACAACCTGCACGGCTTGACAGGACTCATTTCCAGCCTAGCAGGAATCTGTGCAATTCTGCTGGCAAATGAGGAAACATATGGCCCCAGTCTCTACCAGACCTTTTCTCATCGGGCCCCTCCAGAGGGAGATCCTCTGCTAGCAGAGTTGCAGGAATTCATCCCAGATCTGGAAGCGGGTTTGGGTCGGACCGCACGGGAACAGGCCCTCTTTCAGGTGGCTGCTGTGTGCGGGACTATTGCGGTAGCGGCAGTGGGGGGTTTGCTAACTGGTGTGGTACTCAAGCTACCGTATCTGGCTTCCCCCAGCGATGAGAAATGCTTTGATGATGAGCTCTTCTTCAACGTTCCTGCAGATTACAACTGCGTAAGCGGTCCACAGGACATATGGTCCTGTGTTCTCAGAGACACAAAGAAAACTGATGCTGACTGGTGCAATAAAGATACTGAGCATGAGGAAGACGAATAAATGGCAGTGTAGGACTGTTGTGAACTTCAAAACTGAGTACTGTGTAACTTGTTAACTGTAATTGTCTTTACTCAAAAAATATTGTAATATTTGATTTGATGAGGTTTGTATGGAAGCCCGTTTCCACCAATGAATAAAAAATAAAGGTTATTGCAACTTTATATTTTACAATGCTGCCAAGTTTTCTCAGAATTGTGAGATACAAACTCGCAATTGCAAGTTATAAAGTCAGAATTGCGAGATAAAAACTCACGATTCTGACGTTTTTTTCTCAGAATTGCATAATATAAACTCACAATTGTATTTTTTTTTGCAATTTTTTCTTGCAAATGCGAGTTCGTATCTTGCAATTCTGACTTTTTTTTTCTCAGAACTGCATGATATGAACTCACAACTGCTATTTTTTACTATTTTAATTCTCGCAATTTTTTTTCTTGCAGTTGCATATTTATATCTCGCAATTCTGATGTTTTTTCTCACGATTCTGACTTTTTTCTCATAATTGTGAGATATGAACTCGCAGTTGCGATTTTTTGCTATTTTTTTCTCTTAAATGGGAGTTTGTGTATCGCAATTTTTTTCTCACAATTGCAAGTTTATCTCTCGCAATTCTGACGTTTTCTCAGAATTGTGTGATATAAACTGAGTTTTTGCTCATTTTTCTCGCACATCCGAGTTTGTCTCGCAAAGCCTTTTTTCTCGCAACTGCAAGTTTATATCTCGCAATTCTGATGTTTTTTCTCGCAGTTCTGATAAAAAGTCACAAATACCTTGTTTTATTTTGTATTCAGTGGTGGAAACAGGCTTTCATGGGTTTGTATACTGTGTATCAAAATATATGTAAGTGTATGTTCAATTTTGAAAAAAAAATTATTTGTATAATATTTTTTATGAATCAGCAAATATTTCTATGTACTACTTAATCGCTGAACCACTTTTCATTTATACATTTTAGATAACCTTTGTGAAAAACAAGTACACTGTTAGACATTTCAAATGGTTGCCAGTGAGTTACTGTAATTAAGATTTACAGTAGCAAACTGTATTTAATTTACAGTTGTAAACTGTACTGTTTTACAGTCAAATACTATTAAAAAAGTCAAATTCATCAGTATACTACTGTAATTCGTTCATTTTAATATAGATTTCAGTAGATTTTATAATTTCTATATTGAATTCATTTAAATTTATTTTTACTCTACATAGGTACTACTGGCATTCAATAATTACAAAATATCAAATACTTTATTTAAAACAATGCACGTATAACACTTAAAAATATAAATATAAAATATAAATATACTTTAATGTCATTTTTATTGAAACTTGTATGTCATTTTTAGACAATTGAATGGCAATGTTGCAATTTAGTACATTTAATATATTAACTTTAAATATTAAATAGCACATAAAATTGTAATTGTACATTAGTTAGACAACACAAAAAAATAAGTGTACTTATTTAAAGATTAACAAAACATAATGATATAAAATGTATTATAAGGTAAAACGCTTAATTTAACATTAATAAGTGCACTTATTAAAAGTGCCCTTAAGTGTGATAAGAAACATGAAAGTCTCTCTTTAAGTACAGTGGCTTTTTATTTTAGTAATATCTGTAGTTTCTTTTTTAAACATGCTTTACAATTTGAAGTACACTACGTGT
This sequence comes from Labeo catla, assembly GCA_012976165.1. Lineage (NCBI taxonomy): Eukaryota > Metazoa > Chordata > Actinopteri > Cypriniformes > Cyprinidae > Labeo > Labeo catla. The sequence continues at coordinate 140,430 of VONZ01001225.1, forward strand.
ACAATTCAATACAATGAAGTGCGCTCTTTTTTCAGCGAGGTTACAATTGGATGATAAATGATATCTGAGTATTGTGAGCTTAGGAGTCTGTATTTCACACTGAGTAACGGCAACAACACCTCCCTAAAGATAAACAGGACTAAAGTTAAACAGTTCAAAAACTGAAATATGAACTATATTGCATTTACAGGTGATGAATGTTATCTTGATAAAAGCTTACAAATTAACAAGTCGACTGTATTTCTTGGGGTCATTTTTGCCCTATCTTTCTATCTTAATATCTGTTCAGACAGATAAATATGCACACATCTATAAGCATATAAACTTGTTGTTAAGTAATATGACAGTCTTTTGCAATGTAAGGCTAGGTTGCTCAAGGTCAGAGTTTGAATGCTGACTGATGACACTTTCTCAAAATACATAGAATTGTTTTGGTTTTTTTGGAATTGGCTGTGAGGTCCGGAAAATTTGAACAATTGTTATCAAATAAAACTAGTGTGTTTTTAATATTTTACCATAATGAATGTTATTTAAACATTCAGTGTCTCATTTGATCTTGACTTCAACTGGCCAATATATTATAATTAAAATTATTTTATTTAAAATAATATCCCTAAATTTTGCTTTGGATTAATTTCAGACAGCTGTAAGGATGTGAAGAAATGCCATTAGAATGAGAAGAAAACCTAAAATAATATTACTAATTATTAAAACAACATAGTATGCGTTTGAATGAACTTATGTGACACTTTATCAAATTAAGTAATTATTATTAATTAGAAAATAATATATAAATACATATTATATAATATAGATACAGATAATACGATAATATTGGATGTTAATTTATAGAGATATTAATTTATGTATGTATAATATTCATGTAAGTTTAATTTTCTAGATATTATCATTATAGTATTTGATGACTCCGCCCTTGTTTTACAAAACACTGAACTAGTTTCTGCAGTAAATTTGGTAATTGCGCAAAAAACAGAGCAGGTCTATCAAGGGTGGCATTCAAAGAAACAAAAGCACTGCAAATTCTGCAAGATGACCACACCTGAGGAAAAGAAACTGCAAATTCTCCTTTCCTCGACTTTTATCTACATTACGAAACGATAGGAAGCCCTGCCCCTCTCAACGTCCATTTTGGGTAAAGCAGGAAGTTGTCTTGTGGGGGAAACCTCATGACAAACTGAATTGAGCTTTTTAAATATCCATAGACACAAACATCGGTATTTGTTTTTGCTTGAATGATTATTCGTTGTATATTCTGCTGGTCTACAGGCGGATTGGACCGTTTGTTTCGCGGTTGTGTTTACTGTCAAACTCCACGCGTGTCGAAGACGTCGCGACGGTAACCGGAGTGCTAAATAAAACCAGGTATTTTTTTTAGACAAGCAACTACTGATCTAATTAAGACTTCGGTTTAGAATTAAATGTAAATATTACATAAATTACAGTATGCTATCATATATGGATATGAGTGTGGCGTCTAAATTAGCCGCTTATGTAATGCTGTTGTTGTCTCAAGAGCGTTTGCTGCAGAATCGAGCGTGTTATTTAAAGAACAACACAGCTCGACTGTAAGGCGTTTTTCTGTTTGTTTGCTTTGTCGTTGTGACAAGAGTACGTAAACGGAACCGTAAACTATAACGCATCAGGTTGGCTGTGTTTGTAAACCGTATGTTGTTGTTTCCATAGACAGTAGGTCAGGATGGCGGATGACTTCGACGTTGAGGCCATGCTGGAAGCTCCTTACAGGAAGGTGGGTGGACGACCGGAAGTTTTCGTATTTTTATTTTTTGTTGGCATTTGTATGAATTAGTTCAACCAAAATGAAAATATGTCAATTTATTCACCCTCATGCTGTTCCAGCTTGTGTGGATATCATTTCAATGATGAACAGAAAAGGAGAAATTGTGAAAATTGCTCCATAACCGTGTATGAGTGCTGAATGAGACCTGAAGCTTTTAAGTTTTGAACAGAATAAAAAAAGTACTATAAAAATAGTCCATACGAATATAATAATACAGTTCCAGAAGTAAAAATCCCATTCATTTGGGTGCAGTTGAGGTTTGTGAGCTGTAAGGGTGTTATCGGTGTACAGTTTTGTTGAAGTTAAACTGTTTAAATTTTGCCTATATATATACACACATATATGTATACATATAGTGAATAATTGTGAATTGTGTACTTTTTGCATATGTGACCACAAAACCAAAAAAAATAAATAAATAAATTAAGATTTATGCATCATCTGAAAGCTAAATAAATAAGCTTTTCATTAATATATGGTTTGTTAGGATATGACAATATTTGGCTGAGATACAACTATTTCTGGGGGTGCAAAAATAATCTGGGGGTGCAAAAAATCAAAATATTGAGAAAATCGCCTTTAAAGTTGTCCAAATGAAGTTCTTAGCAATGCATATTACTAATCAAAAATTAAGTTTTGATATATTTACAAACTGTCTTCATGGAACATGACCTTAATATCTTTTTTATTTAATTTCAAGTTTGTAATGTTGTTGATTCACCTTGTTGCTTGTCTTCCAAGCAACTTTTATAATTCTTTTATGGTGATCTGTCTTTTTTTACTGATTTTTATTTATTTTTTTATTTTTTATTTTTTTTTAGCTTAAAGCAAATTTTAATTGATTAAAAAAAATTCAAAGTTTCTCCTTTTATGTTCAGAAAACATAAGGTTGATAAGATATGATTTACAGAATTTTCATTTTTGTGTGAATTGAACTCGTTGTGTTGTCATATGGCTACTCAGAAACCCTGCTTTTATTATTTGTGCCTGACTGAAGTGTAAGATTGTGTAATGTTTATGAGAGAGAGTTATGTTTTGTAGTGTGATATCCTGAATTACAAATAAATGCCCATCTATCTCTCTTTATAGACTTGCCTAATGATATCTCACCTCTACTCCCCTGAATACATCTTTGATTCCAGTGTGAACTGTGAAAAAAAGTAAGGTAGTAATTGCGCAATGTATTAATGTACTTTGATCCAAAATACAAATAGACCGCCACCATACACCTTTAAATCAATTTGGTTTCATAACGGTGAATGAATGCTAATAGATGAAACAAAACGTGACATGGAGCAGAGACAGTATTCAGGTTTCAGCCATGTCACCAAAAATCTGATGCAGTGGCAGACAAATATACACTACCAGTCAAAATTTGAGTTGGAAAGAGTTTTTTTTTTATTGTTTTGGAAAGAACCATTTTCTATTTCAATACAATTTAAAAATGTAATTTATGCCTTTGATGCAAAGCTGTATTTTCAGCATCATCACTCCAGTCTTCAGTGTCACATGATCCTTCAAAAATCATTCTAATATGCTGACTTGCTGTGCTAGAATTTTTTTTTAATTTTTAAAAACAGTTAAGGTCAATATAGAAAGCTCACAAGAACAGCATTATTTGAAACTGAAATCTCTAACATTATAAATGTTTTTATTGTCACTTTTGGCCAATTTAATACATACTTGCTGAATAAAAGTACTGTTTTTTTTTTTTTTTTTAAATAATGTTTAAAAAAAAAAAGGTCTTACTGACTCCAAACCTTTGGATGGTGGTGTACAGACTATATAAATAGACATACGTTGTAAATGGATAAAATCAACCCCTGCCCAATATTTAAAAGAAAAAAAAAATGTTGAACTCACAAATTCTTCATATTATCGAAGAAATATTTATTGCAAATGGCATTTCATGTAGTGCAGCCTTCTTATTGGACCTGGAGTCAAGAATTGAAACCCTGAAGCCTTGGACTAACCTTGACCTTTACTGAAGGTCAGCTTCGGTGTTCAAACCTGAAATGAGCAGAATTTTTCTATAAATGAATTTTAAGATTTTAAATATGAATACTGTCTCTCTACCCAGTGTTTTGATGATCTCTAAAACCATTGCCATTGGCATTTGGTTTGTGCATGTACTTTTTAGTAATATCTTTTTATTCTAAAACTGTTTACTATTTCAAAAATGAGTTACTCAGTAATATTTTTTTATCAGTAAACGTAGATATAAATAGAGTTTTTGTCTATTTCTAAAAAAAAAAAAAAAATGCGTCGTTGTCAATTTGAGACAAATGCGGAAAAAACCCTGACAATCTTTTGATGAGGTTTTAAGTTGTATCTTTTTTTGGCTGACTTTGATGCGGTGTCTTTTGGGAGGCGATATGACTAAGCCGTGTAAATCCCTGTCTGCTTCAGGACAAGCTGTGAGACAGAGATGGCATCGAGCTCTCACAGTCCAACAACGCAAACTGGGGAAGATCACACGGACTGACAGCCTCCACTCTGGAATGCCCTTTAGCAGCTCTATAGCATGACTACAGCAAGACTTAGGCTAAAAATAGCGGGGTACCTATACTACCCTAAAAACACGTGGCCTAGCATGTCAAGACCTTGAAATTAACTGATCAAAAGTTAAAGACAGGCCCCCTACCATCTGGTTATTTGATTACATTTGATTACATACAATTTGCACTTTTATCCAAAGTGAAAAAATGAAGAAAAACACAAGAAATTGATCATAAAGGAGCCAACATTAGTAGCATTTCTGTCTTTTCTCTTATCCCCCTCCCCTCTCGATTTCCAGTATTTCCTCTCCATCCTCATGTTGTTCTTTTATCAATCCTATTCAGGGTGAAAGCAAGTCCTCTAGCGCCAATGGTCATAATGAGGAACGCAGCAAAAAGTAAGCAAAAACCGTTTCTTTCTGCTTGACTTTAAGCTTTTCAGGTAAATTAAGTACTTATGTTGATAATGAATGAAATTGTGTGGGGGTTTTTTTCCACGTAGGAAAAGACGCAGCAGAAGTCGTAGTCCGAGCGCAGGCCGGCGGAGGAGTAGAAGTGGGGACCGCAAGAAGAGTCGCGAGCGACGCAAGAGCCGTAGCCGCGAGCGGAAACGTTCACGGAGCAAAGAGCGCAAGCGGTCGCGATCCCGCAGCAAGGATCGTGGTGGACGTGGTGGTCGTGGACGCAAAAGCCCTTTGTGAGTTTAACCTCTGATCATTAAATTTAGAGGCTAAGTTTTATTTTTTTAGGTCAGCATTTTGAATTTAAGATTGTAAAATGTCAACAACTCAGTAAAATAGTTAAAGGAATAGTTCACCCAAAAAGGAAAATTCTGTCATCATTTAATCAAGCTAATGTGTAATAAGACAGATAAGAGATTTTGAATATTCTTTCACCTTTTGTACTTTCAAGCAAAATTTTCAAGCTTTGAAAAGTTCATAAAGACATTGTGAAAGTAGTCAATATGAATTACACAGTTTAAAGGATTAGTTCACTTCCAGAATATAAATTTCCTGGCTATTTACTCACCCCCATGTGATCAAAGATGTTTATGTCTGTTTTTTCATTCTAGAAGAAATTAGGGTTTCTGAGGAAAACATTCCAGGATTTTGGAAGGGTTGAAGGTCCAAAGTGCAGTTTCAGTGTTTGTGTGTGTGTGTGTGTGTGTATATATATATATATATATATATATATATATTTATTTTATTATTTTTTTTTCCCCAAACTCAAATGCTCGTCTTGCACTAGCCCAACCTCACACATTATGTAGTCATGTTGGAAAGGTCACGCATGACAAAGGCCGAAGTGTTTACAAAGCAAACGTGCAAAGAAAGGCAAATGCCATTTACAGAGCTATATGCTTGCTTTTCTTTTTAGCAGCACTTGTGCTCCTAACTTAAAACATTTAGGAGCACAACAAAAATTTCAGGAGCACCCTCTAATCAATAATCAAAAAATCTGATCAAAAATTAGCCTTCCCATTACGAGGTGATATTTGACTCCTTAAAGTGATTTACAGGGGAATTTTGTTTTTATCTTTGTAATGGCAGCTTATTAACTTAACATATTAACTTATGTAACTTATTAAAAGTGTCATCTTTACGTCAATTTAAAATATATATATATATATATATTATGTATATGTGTGTGTGTATATATATATATATATATATATACAGTTTCTGATTAAAACAGCAGAATAAGAAGTTGTAAAAGTTATAAAAATAAAAATAAGTTACCAATCAAATGAAATCAGTATTAATTTTTACTACTAAATTAATTTGTTTACAGAGGTGGCACAGAAGAACACAAAAGTGGCTTGTAGGTGTATTTTCAGATGTTTAATGAGGCTCAGAGGTGGCATGAGTGCAATTAAGTTCATAAATTAATGTTTTTAATATAAAATTTTGAATATAGAAATATAGTATTAAATGACTTAAATAACTGAAAAGATACTTTAAAAATGAAACTTCCAGTACGTGGCGGCAAGTCACTGATTTAATTACTGAATCATACATTCATTTGATTCGTTCAGACAGCTGATTCATTCAGGAATAAAGCAAGTGTCTTTTTGAATGGGAAGATGAATCACTGACTCACTTGATTCATTTAAAAACGCACGGTCATTCATAAATGAAAAACTGCTGTGTTTGAATGAAGATGTGCAGCGGCTCAGTTGTGACTTGTTTCAAAATATTTTCATCGATGAAATAGAGCAAAATCAGGCAATACTGTTTTAGTCAGACGATGTAAGTCACTTAATATTAACTTGTTTGTTATTTAATTGTTGTATTAAATCAATGTCTCATTTATACACTCCCTTAAAAATCATTAAAAGCAGTCGCTCATCTTAATTCTTTGCAATCTCACAAAGTTTGATTATAATCAACAAAGCTCTCTGCACTGCACAATGAATCTCTTATTTACACTCTTTTTTTATATTGTTTATTTGTGAGATATGTCTGTGATACATTACTCAACATTGCAAAAACACGTAGAAACCTTTGAAGCTCCCCTCAGCGCAAACAAAAATGCTGCTCAGGTCAGTCACAGTGGTGCTCCTAAATATTTTTTTTTGATAGTCACACGCAGTAGTTTTCGGTCGCACTGTAAAGCCCTGCTTTACAAAAAAGGTAAAGCAACAATGTCGGACAATTTGGATCTTCAACCCAGTGATCCCCACTGAAGTTCACATATGGAAAAAAATCCTGGATTGTTTTCCTCAAAAACCTTCTTGGTTGACATGGGGGTGAGTAAATTATCAGGAAATTTTTATTCTGGAAGTGAACTAATCCTTTAATCCAAGTCTTCTAAAGAAACATGAGAACTTTGTATGACGAACAGATTTTATTTAGGCTTTTGTTCCCATATAAACATTGATCAGTGCACATATTTATAGCTCCTATGATAAACATAAGCTCAATTGACCAGATCTCATTGGTTTTTACCCAGCAAACAATCACAGTTAAACTTCCGTTTACCATATTTGATGAGCTCTATGTATGTTTTAAAGATGAGTTAAGGTCATACAGGTTTGGAATGACATGGGGGTGTGTAAATGATGACAGAATTTTCATTTTTGTCACAGACCGTGGACCAGTTTGAATTTATTGCCACATGTTGTGTATTTGGGAGTATGGTTTAGTTTGTTGTAACTCGAGAGTGATCAATGTCTTGCTAAATGTGCATCTGCTTTGCTAAAAATGCAGAAGTACTTGAATCTTGCATTCCTTTACGCTGCGGCACATTGCTGTGTTTTTGAAGATGCCTGGTGCTTGTTTTGAGGAATTCTGAGAATAGAAAACCTGGAGGCGACATCTGTCCAGGCCTACTGTGTTCTGGTTCACGGGGGTCACCACAAGTTCATTGTCCAGTTGCAGTCACATGACTCAGCATGCCCTTATGGAGCAAGCAGTGATTGCCTGCTACTTCAGTGATCATGATTGCAGAAATATGTATATTTTTTTCCATTGGGTTTCTTCAAATATTCATCATATAATGTAATGCCTTTACAGAGGAAACGGGGATCACCCACTTTTTCAGTGACCATGGTTGCAGAAATATTTCTTTCCCATTGGGTTTCATAATATCATATGTCCTTATAAAGTAAATTGTGGTTCCCCATTTTTTTTCACTGACCATGGATCTGGAAGTATTTTTTTCTTTATTTCTTTTTCTAAAATATATGGGGGTAATAAAAAAATACTTACAAATGTATACAAATATTAGTAATATAATTTTACAGTGTAGTTTTCTAATTAAAATTGTCTGTTTAACATGGTTTTTAAAGAAGCTGAAATCGCACTTGTGTTTTTTACCGATATCATCATGTAACTCATGTTAGGTCTGCCTTTTTTTTTTTTTTACACTATCAGTTACAAAAAATTGCGAAGGGAACCCATACACTGTGTGCAGAATTATTAGGCATGTTGATAATCTGGTCATATTTTTTTTCCAAACACATTTTACCAATTCCAAACCACAACAATCTTAATAACTACTATTAATTTTGTATTTAATCATTTGTAAGTGATATATAACTGTCCGTGAAGGCTGGAAGTGAAAAACTCCTTATATTCAGGTGTGCATAATTATTAGGCATGTTTTCTTTTACAGATAAAATGAGCCAAAAAAGAGATTTAACCCAGACTGAAAAGTCCAAATTATTAAATGCCCATGAGAAGAATGCAATACTAATGCATTACAAGAATTTGCAAAGTTAAGTCTTGACCATTGGACAGCGAAATGCTTGTTGAGTCTGCGTGGTCAGAAAAATCAGGTGGAGAAGAAAAGATGCATGTTAACTGCTGTTTAGTTTAGTCTCCTATCCTGAAAAGTCTGACTTGCAGAGATGGACTAAAATGAACTCCCAAAACTTACTGCCAGATTTTGGAAAATAATTTCTTGAATCAGAGGTACAAGAGGATGTGATGCTTGTCCTTCAAGAGTCACTCTCAACTTATCTGTCTATAAAGCCTATAAAAAAAAAAAAATCTTCATGTATTTCACAACACGTCAGCTTGTTATTCTTATTAAGTCAGGGGCATTTTTTAGGATTTTTTACCAAGCAAAGTCTCTGAGAACCTGACACATTGTACTTCTGAAGACTCCAGGTAGGTTGCAGTTCTGGAAAATGGTGGCGCTGGAGACTAAATGGTTCCTGATGGTGTCACACCTAATTCTTCACCTTAATTCCTAATTATTTTTCTCTTTTTTGGCTCATTTTATCTGTAAAAGAAAACATGCCTAATAATTATGCATACCTGAATATAAGGAGTTTTTCACTTCCAGCCTTCACGGACAGTTATATATCACTTACAAATGATTAAATACAAAATTAATAGTAGTTATTAAGATTGTTGTGGTTTGGAATTGGTAAAATGTGCTTGGTAAAAAAAATATGACCAGATTATCAATATGGCTAATAATTATGCACACAGTGTAGTTTTGCCATTGCTTGCATTGGGTTTTCACTGGATACTTGCCCTCCTGCATCAGTATGTAGTAGCCCTTGCATGGCCACAGTGGCTGAAAGTTGACTGGTTTAACACTGAGACAAACCCTTGTTTTATATGTCATAGTATGGGGCCGAAATTAAATGGTGGTCCCGGAGGGAAGACCGGCCCACAACATTTCACCAAACACAGGTGATCTCATCTGTGAATCTTGCTGCCTGTTGTGTGCTGTTGTGTGCTGATGTGTATGTCTGTATTGGATAATCATACATGCATGGGTGATAAACACAGGCTGACACAGTATTCTGACTTTAGTCGCAGGCGCTCTCGGAGCAGAAGCCCGTTTAAGAAGGAAAAAAGCCCTGTCAGGTGAGATTCTCATTATTTTCTGACTCTGCTGTAGTACTGAAGTATTCAACACTGTTAAAAAGGTTCTTAATTGGCATTGATGGTTCCATGAAGAACCTATAATGTCCATGGAACCTTTCTATTGTACAAAAGGTTATTTATAATAAAAAAAAAAAAAAAGTGTTCTTCAGATTCACTGAAAGATTATTTGGAGAGCCCAAAATGGTAGTGCTGGTAGTGAAGTACTACCACAAATTATTCCATAATCACATGTGACATTTTATTTTATGACACTAAGAAGAGGCAAAGAGAAATCTGCTATCTTAGTGTGCTTAAGCTGAAAAGAGGAAGTGGGTGCAGTTATTTTTAAAGGTGTTAGAGGAACTGTTAACTCTCTTGCCTCAGTAATAGTGTATATCAAGCCTGGAGCTCTCAGTACACTTGCTGTTAGATCTACATAAATATACAATTGATTAAATTAATTGGTAACACTTTACAGTAAGGTTCATTAGTTAACATTAGTTGACTTATTTTAAAGTGTTACCAATTCCTTAATGTTGTTCAAAATAGTCATTACAAATACACACAATATCATTTTAATAGAGAATATTAAGGTCATTTTGGCCTGACATGAAAGATTTTAAAAAGTATTTATTTTACATAAAGTCATGAATGGTCTTATCTAATCTGATATAATATAATATAATATAACGTAATATATAATATAATATAATATAATATAATACAAAATCTGATTTAGAATATTTAGGCTACATAAATCTTTTTATGATAAAGCATTGTTTTCGCACTATTGCAAAACACAAAATTCCCAAATGCAGGTGAAATGTGATCTTTGTATTCAGGTTTTATTTTTTATTTTTTTTAACTTATTAAATACCGGGTTATTCAACGGTTGAGTAAAATCAATAAAATAATCTGTATTCCTAAACCTTGAGCACATGTTAGCATACACACCTTAATCATTATTTTCATGGTAAAAAACAGTTTTAATCATAAATGTAGCATTTATTGATGCTTACAGTCAAACCAAGAAATATTCAGACACCAGATATAATTTTTGAATTACACTTTTTACACCACAGACTGAACAAAATTAAGCATTGCTTGGTAATTCGTCAACAAAGTATTGGTAGTTGTGTAAATGTTGTCATACTAACAGTCTGAATTTTTGGTTGATCGTAATTCATTACATACTTTTTGTTATGTGACATTATCAAGATGAATTTGTTCTGACACACTTTAACTATGATGTCTTGTCGTATTTTATTACCAACTATAGCGAATAAACTGTGATAATGTGAAAAATGTTGAAGGTGTCTGAATAAATTTTGGTTTGAATGTATGTTTCAAATTTTGCCAATAGGGTAAGAAAAGTAAACTTTATGTAAAATACCTCATACCAATATTTTATAGTATCTTGCGGCTTAAGTTAATATGTCTTTATTTATGGTTATAGAATGGTTTATGTTGTGGGATTGTCCATGAGAGATTCATTTAAGGTCATAAGCTTTACTTCCAGAGAGAATGACTTGCATTTCAGTGGTTGATGACCTGTGTGCTTCTTCAAACAGACAACCGATAGATAACCTGAGCCCAGAGGAGAGAGACGCCCGTACAGTGTTCTGCATGCAGCTCGCTGCCAGAATTAGACCCAGAGATCTGGAAGATTTCTTCTCTGCAGTAGGAAAAGTATGATGCCCCTGATTAAAGCAAACCCGGTTGTAGCAGATTTTTTGGATTCTTCTTCTTTTTTCTCTCCATTTACTGATGAGAAGTTTTTTTATGCATCTTTTGAAGGTTCGTGACGTAAGGATGATCTCCGATAGAAACTCTCGGAGGTCAAAGGGCATTGCCTATGTTGAGTTTGTGGATGCAACATCGGTGCCACTGGCGATCGGCCTGACGGGACAGAGGGTTCTGGGAGTGCCTATCATAGTCCAGGCTTCACAGGTCAGAGGAACAACACACTGCAATTCCAATGTCTGCTTCCTAATCCAGTGCATGTGGATCATTTTGTTGAATTGTTTACATATTTCAGGCTGAGAAGAACAGGGCAGCAGCCATGGCCAGCATGCTCCAGAGAGGTGGCGCAGGGCCCATGCGGCTGTATGTGGGCTCCCTGCACTTCAATATAACTGAGGACATGCTGAGAGGCATTTTTGAGCCGTTCGGAAAGGTACGGTTGGCATTTGAAGTGGTTTTGCATGCATAAATAAGCAGCTAAACCAGGATGAAACTAATATGGAGTGAATCTGCTATTTAATTTGAGGTATTTTTTTCCACATTTCAGATTGAGGGCATCCAGCTAATGATGGACAGCGAGACTGGCAGGTCGAAAGGATACGGCTTCATATCAGTGAGTTCATTAAAATGCAGATTTGCTAAGGTTAAAGGGGCAGTATTTGACATTTCAAGCTCAAGGTTTGTTATGTTTGATTATAGGGCTGCACAATTTGGCCTAAAAGTTGATTATCAATTATTAGTATGATAGTGGTAATTAGGGGTTCAAGCATGTATTGCTAAAACCCTACTATATTTGTTAGAAAGGCCAAGGATCAGCAATCTCCATGTAAAACTGATCGGGAAGACCAAACCATAACCGTAGAGACTTGAAACTTGGAAGGGGATGGTAGTACACACACCGTCTACAACATCACCAAGGCTGACCCCAATCGGCCTAACGGGGGCGCTACAGCGATCAAAAGTATGAAATCACTCAAAACTCCTAAACCATTCGTCGCAAACTCGACACATTTGTCTGTCACCCTGGTGAAGTTTTTGGGTATTTTGCATGTTTTTAAAAAAGCTACTTTGCGAACTAGTCTTAGGTTTTTTGCCTGATCAGAACAAAACCAATGCAGGAAGATTCTTTGGACAGTGAATATCAATAGTTATCAAAAAAAAGTTTGACTTTCGACTCTGTCGCAAAGAGACACCAAAACTTTCGAAAGGAGCAGGGCCGCTTTTACTAAAACGGCTATAACTTTTGAACAGAATTATAATGCCATAAATGCCACAAGTGTATATAAGGACATTTACATACCTCAAAAAACATGGCCACCATAGGCCAAAGAACTTTGAGCACCTATTAGACAAGCTTAGGTGGTGCGGAGGTGATCAGAACGAAACTCGGTGAGGCATGTTTGACTCACGGCCCTAAAGGTCTCTAAGAAATTTGAAAGAAACCGGCCACTGGGGGGTGATATCGTTATACTCTGGATGCTCTAGGTCAGTAATTAAGAAAAATTAAATTTACTCTTTGGGAGGCTAAAACGGGGTCATTTAGAAAAGGGGCCAAAAAAGCCTATAAAGTGTAAATGAAAACTCAAAACTTCACAAAACCTGGTGAGCACATGCGACAGGTGATTCTAAACAAGCATGCGAGATTTTAGGAAGATCGGACCACAGCGGGCACTATAACAGCAATATAACACTATTAAAAAAAAAGACCACACATAATATATCTATGGTAAATTACCTAAATAAATTTGCCAAAAATGCTTTTTAATTATTGATGTAGGTTGTTACAAGCTTGGTAAATATTATATGTGCCTAAATGCCTTAAAGCACTTGAACCGCTGATTTGCTGCTTGCAGCTGTATATATTTTTTAAATTAAAAAACACAATAGGAATTATTACTATTATAGTATTTTACTGTAAAATGAAGTCTTGTACTTAAGAAAAATAATTGCAATTTATTTTTTTTGTTTTTTATTAGCAGTGCTAATACTGTGTCTTGCATTGTACCTTCAATTCTAATATAATTTCTTAATTTTCAAAACTATAAATCAGCAAGCTTTTATTTTGGCAGAAAAAATTAAAATTAAATTAAAACTCTGAGATTTGATAATTGCACTATGCCAAATCATGATTTTGGTTGTATTTCTGTTAATCATGCATCCCTTGTTGTGAGCTTGTAACTGTAATTTCAAAGTGATCCATTTTAGCAGCTTTTTTTCATCATGTTGGGAAATGCGACTATATCTACATAATGCAAAACTTAATTTCAAAAAGACAAGGACAATTCTATTTTACCATCGTGTCATAAATCCAATGCTGATTAACAGTCTGTTTGTGCAGTTTGCAGATGCAGAATGTGCTAAAAAAGCCCTGGAGCAGCTAAATGGTTTCGAGCTTGCAGGGCGGCCGATGAAGGTGGGTCATGTTACCGAACGTTCTGATGCGTCCTCTGCAAGTTCCTTTTTGGACAGTGATGAACTGGAGAGAACTGGCATTGACTTGGGCACAACAGGTCGACTTCAGCTGATGGCAAGACTCGCAGAAGGTATAGATTGTACGCTGCGTGTTTACTGTGTCTAGGATGTGCCAATGACTGATTCAAACTACTTGTGTATTTGTTATTCCATATGATATTCCATATGATCCTTTATATCATTTATACTTGTCTCTTGGATGTTTTTAGGTACAGGACTGCAGATTCCTGCTGCTGCCAAGCAGGCCTTACAGATGAGCGGCTCTGTGGCATTTGGAAATCTGGCAAATGGTGTGTGTTGGAGTCATTTTCATATTCCTGTCTTAGAATCCATTAAGTTTAATGAAATTTGAAGTGCACTGAGGTCTTTAGAAATTTCCCCCAGGAGAGATTTGACAAATCTGAGTACAGCTTGTCCTGTTTCCACAATTTATTGATTCTTCAGAAGGTTTACACTGAAATTTATTTTTGTTTTTGTGCTGCTTACAGCCTCAACCACACAACCTATTCTTCCCAGTCCCGGGATGAACCAAGCTATGAATCTTCCAAATCAGCCGCTGGCCACGCACTGTTTACAGCTCTCCAACTTGTTCAGTCCACAGACGTGAGTTACACTAATTATTAAAACTGTTCTTGGCAATAGGGTGTATGTGATGTCAAATGGCATACTTGAAAGAAATTCTAGAGAAAATTAAATTTCTTGTTGTGTTGCCTTACAGAGAAAACGATCCTGGCTGGGACTTGGAGATAAAGGATGATGTCATCGAAGAGTGCAGAAAACACGGAGGCATCGTTCACATATACGTCGACAAAAACTCTTCTGAAGTAAGTGATTACCTTTATACAGTCGCTTTTGCCACCACTTTTAATGCATTAATATTAAAATATTAAAACCAGTAAAGTTTTACATTTAAATAGCAGCAACTTTGACAGGGTGTGTAAACTTTCTATACTCACAGGAGTTGAATATTACCAAATCTGTTGAAAACATGCCCAGGTCATATTTACCATTAAAATGAAAAAAAAAAAAAAAGAAAAAATTCAGCTTAAAAGTAATCCTGTTTTTTAGGAGCAATAATATTTTTTGCATGTCATTATTTTCACAATATTATAGAACTTAAATTCTAAAGTATTTCTACATATATCTTTTAAAAGTGTAGGGTCTATATAACTGTACGTCTCTTATGCTCACCAAGGATGCATTTATTTGATCAAACATACAGCAATTTGGTGAAATATTATAATATACATTATAATTCAAAATAACTGTTTTCTATTTTAATATATTTAAAAATGCAATTTATTATTGTTACCATCATTATACCATCATACCATTAAGCATCATTACTCCAGTCTTTAGAAATCATTCTGATATTCTGATTTGCTGCTCAGTTTTTTTTCCATATATTTGAACGTAAATTTCTGAGTATTTTTTTTTTTTTCTTTAAACAACTGAAACAAAACATACTGACCAAACTTTTGAACGGTTGCATTTGTTGTACTAAATAAAATAATGTTTTGCTTTATTCCTGTAGTGCAGTCAACTTTAAGAATGTAATAAAAAATGACTGTACAGAGAATATAGCAATTATGAAACAATTCCAGATCCATTATGGTTATGATTATATTATGACTCATATGGTTATGGTTATGGTTATGGTTATAAAAAATAAATTCTTTTTTGTATGTAATTTTTGCAGTAAAATGTGACCTGAAAGTGTTTTTTTGGGACTTGCCCCTATATTCTGTATTTAAAGTATGCCTGAGATCACATGACCCACCGACAGCAATGGTGTTGTAGTTCTATTGCTCACTGACTCTGTATCTTGTAATCTAGCTGTTCTGAGTAAAATCTTACATATTTGGTTAGTTTTGATAATTATTTATATGGTGTAATGATTGGAGATGGCAAAACATCCCTTGGATCCCCGAGAGGGAACTTAAAGTTGAATCTTAAGCTTTGTCAGTGAACTGTTTAAGGAAGAATTCAGCCAGGATTGTCTTGTGGTTTTATGGGTCTACTTTAATGCCATGTTGATCCTCAGTTGGATAGATCTCATCATTTTATTCTTTCTGACACCTTGTCTACACTGGATGCGACAAAGCGACCGTTGCAAATCATTTGAACTTTGTGTGAGCACGTCATAAATAGAACGCGTCTGCAGTTTACTGTCGGGAATTTGTCGTGTCGCACTGCACCGCATCCTGTGTAGACAGCATCGATTACAATGGGTTCTACTGTATTTTGTCGCGCCGTGCCGCTCGCGTCCGGTGTAGACACGGTGTTAAGTTTTGTGAGAAACCACTAAATGTTTCATTAAAGGTAAACGTGTAAGGAGAGCCATAAAACTGAACTCGAAAAACAAATGGGTCTACTAGAGAAAGAATTAAAAGGTACATATTGTGAGATAAATGCCAAAGAAGTAAATGTTCTTAAGGCAGAACTAAAATCTATGTATTTGAGTAGAGCTTAATTTGCAATGCACTGTACTACACAATCTTATTACTTTAATGGTGAATGCCCTTTTAAGTTGTTGGCTCTAAAGTTGAAGGAGAGCGAATCTAAGGCCAATATATCTGCTATTATGCAATGAGGGTTTAGTCAAACTAAGGTTATAAATGAAGTATTTGAATCCTATTATCAACATTTGTATTAGAGTTCAGCACTGACCTGTCTAATTTTGCTTTATTCCTTAAGCACTTAAATCTTCCCAAAGTAGAAGATATTGGATAGCCCTCTCACAAGTGATGAACAAAAATCCGCCCTAGATTCCATGAACGTTGATAAACCCCCTGGGTTAGATGGGATTCCCTTTGAGTTATTGAGGATGCTATGGGACATAGTGGCACCCATGTTATTTAATGCTCTTAATTTTGCTTTAGAATGTGGTGCTTTGCATAGGGTCCAAAACACAGCTTTAATAACACATTTGCCGAAGAAAAGGGACGGATCGCCATAAAAGGAAAGTCCACTTCCAGAACAAAAAATTACAGATAATGTACTCACCCCCATTGTCATCTAAGATGTTCGTGTCTTTCTTTCTTCAGTCGTAAAAAAATTGTTTTTTGAGGAAGACATTTCAGCCTTTTTTTGAATATTTGAATACTTTTTAATCTCAAACGCTTGTCTTATTTTGCTCTCCTTGAACTCTGTGTATTCTGGTTCAAGTTGAAAAACTCCAATCGTGTTTTCTCCCTCAACGTGAACATGCAAAGAAGATCAAACATCCTCAACAAAAAAGGTAAAACAGCGATATAGGACGATTTTGAAGTTGAGGGAGAACATGAGATGGGAGTTTTTGGACATACCCTAACTGTCATGAACTGGGAAAAAACAGAGGTAAGGGAGAGTAAGACAAGACGAGCGTATGACATTAAAAAAAAAAAATTGTATTTTTTTTTTTATGAAAATAAAATAGCGATCGTTTCACTATACAAGACCCTTCTTCCTCGGCTGGGATTGTTTACAACCACATTTTGGATCGTTTGAAGCCGCATTTAAACTGCATTTTGGAAGTTCAAACTCGGGCACCGTAAAAGTACACTATATGGAGATAATTCCAGAATTTTTTCCTTGAAAAAAAACGTATTTTATTAAAATTTATACATTATCTGTAAATTTTTGTTCTGGAAGTGGACTTCTCCTTTAAATGCTTCAGCTGTGGACCTATTAGCCTTCTATCCACAGATTCAGATGATAAAAGATTAGTCTTAAGGTTAGATCAGTCTATAGGGGACTTGATCAATAATGATCAGTCAGGTTTTCTTACGGAGAGCCTTGATGCAGATAGTCTTTGTACACTCCTTCATATTATTCAACAAGCTGGCTCCTATACAGCATCCTCTGTAGTCTTCTCTTTGGACACAGAAAAAAACATTTGATAGAATTGAATGGATATGGAGAATATCGGGTTTGGACAGGTTTTTTTTGCTGAATGTGGGTCTGCACTTTGTTTGGCCCTTCGTGGTAGGTTAGCCACTGCTGAAATGAACATACTTCTGAAGCTTAATATTTTATTCTCAGGGTTACTTTTGGCTCCTCTTGCTGGTTATTTTAAAGAACTTAAAACAGCAGTAACCAAATTTGGATGGAATAAGAAGCCGTCTAGAATTAGTCTAAAAACTGTGCACTGGCTGAAACACTATAGTGGTTTATTGCTACTAGATTTTTGGTCCTATTATGTAGCATATCCAATGAGGCCTATTAGGACTTGGATCAGTATTAACTTTCCTGTGCCATAATATTACTTATTTAGAGGATTTACCCTACACTGGAACATCTGTGAACCAGTTTTTTCCCGTTCTTTTAAAACCTGGGAAACGGAAGAAAAGATCATGGGAGCTTTAGATTCGTACTGTGACTCTAACCGTATTTGGTATAATAGTAATCTTTGTACAGGTAATAAGGGCTGAGTGTGGTTTTTATACTTTAAAAGATCTGTTCAATGATTATGGTCTTAAATCCTTCTAGATTCTAAAAGATGAATTCTCTCTCCCAGGATGTTTTTTTTTTGCATTTAAGATTGAGATCTGCGCTGAAAGCTTATGGTGTACCCTGGTCAAATAAGGTAATTTCTCATCCGATGATAAATTGGATAGATTCTAGTGTGGCTTCCATAGGTACAGTGACTATAATTTATGAATCACTTGATACAACAATACTCAATTATTCCGGTGATTGGCTGCTTGGAGAGATAAACTATTTTGTTACCTCAAAGAACCCGGCTTTTCAAATGATTCAATATAAGTTGACTCATAAAGCATATACCACTCCTTATTAATTACATAAGATGAAAAGAAAGCTTGACCCTTTTTGTCACCTGTATGGTAGTGCAGGTCTGAGTACTTGATGATCCTGCATTGTCACTAGCTGTTTTCGTGACTTCAGTGTTCGCATTTTGAAGTATCACATCAGAAACAAGTGATAGAAATGGCAAATTTAGATTTTGGTGTTTTTTTTTTTTTTTGTTTTGTTTTTTTGTTTTTTTGCCTGTGCAAATGATGGAACATGGAATAAATTCCTCCATGCGCATCAAAAAATGTGTAAAAATAAAATTATTTGGGACGGCATAACCTGACTAAAGCTAGCCACATACTAGACGATTTTGAAACTATGGGAGACCAGAGACATGAAAACAGTTTAAACCGATTTTTAGCCTTATAATCCTCTCAACGCGCACACTAGACGATTCAACCAGGCCACGAGACCACACACTTGTCGGTTGTAGGGACAATTTCACAGTGACGTGAGATCTCACAGAGACTTGTGAGATCAAAACGTGACTAGAGAAGAAAAGCAAAAGGAGAACAATTAACGTCGTGATCTGGCTCTCTCAGCATGTGTTCTGTTTCACAGTGAAAACCAAAGTATATTTAAAAAAAAAAAAAAAAAAAGAATATGGGTTATGTATTCTGCTTCGTGCCATGTTTGTGGCTGCTGTCCAGGGATGCTCCATCTCAGTTGGGAGCAGTTAAATAATTGTAATGACACTACACAATAGAGGAATTTTTTTGGACAAAAAAAATCGCTTGCGACAAGGCTCGAATCAGATCACACCCCCTGATCATTTGGGGGTGCAAATCAGACTTAAAATTGGCCTTAAAATCCTGTGGCCAGCTTAACCAGCGGTCTGATCTTGATGCAAAGCATCTGAAATGTTGTTGTTGTCATTCTTAAATGCCTGAGTAAAGTCTGTCAACAAAGTATTCCTATATAATTGCCTCCCAGAACTGTTGTACACAACTGCGTTCCCAAACAGCAGAATGCAGTGGCCATTTATCGTGTTTCGTCTGCTCACTCTGAGGCGCAAGTAATTTTTTCTATATATGAATATTATTATGTTCAGTAGCTTCTCCTACATTTCTTAGTAATATTTAGTGCCAGTTTATCGGGAAGTGAAAATTTTGTTCTCTTTGACTCATTGGAAGGAAACGGTGCTTATTCGCAAATGTTTTATGCGACTTTTTTTCCCCAAGTTAAATTTGCAAATTTGGATGGAAACCCAGCTACTGTCTGTTAATCAAAGAAGGATTCTCTCAGCTGCTCCTACTGCTGCTAAAAGAATTATCTTGCATACCCCAGCTATGTCTAATTGGATGTACTATTTGTTGGAAGTTCTTGAGTGTACCACGGCTAAATGCAATTTTGACCAGTCCATGTCAGGACTTCAGTGGATCTTTTGGATCTTTACAAGATGTTAAATAAGTCTATGATGTTCCCAGAGTATGCATGTGAAGTTTCAGCTCAAAATACCCTACAGATTCCTATATGCGTCATCTGTTTGATTCCTCAACCTTTCTTCCGTGCAGCGTACGACCAGTGTGATTTCAACATTCAAATCTTTGTTCGTGTTGCCGCTGACCTAAAGCGAGCCACTGTCATGTATATGAATGAAACAGTTTCAATCTTTTCAACCACACAGTTCATTATTTCTGTGTTACAGACATTCAAATAATCACAGAAGTACTGGGATAAAAGTTCAAAGACTGGATATAAACTCTATGTACGGTAGAGAACAAAATAGAGTAAATCATCATTTTGAAAGTTAATTTGACATTCCAAATAATGTTAAAGGAACCGTATGTAAGAAATTTATTTCAGTTAATCATAAAATGGCCCTGACATGTCACTAGACATTAAGAAATCATGTTCATTTCAAATACTTATTTCACTGACAACAGTGGTCCAGCCAGGATATTGTCATTTAAAAGTGAAAGTTGCAGCCCTCAACTGATGTTGATGTTGTCATGTTGTGTTTTGGTCTGAGGCGCCACCCTCCAGCTATCTACCAATCACGAAGTCAGTAGAGTTTCGTCATCCGGGTTGCCAGCTCTGTTACAGCTGCAGCTACGAACGTGTCGGATAAAACATGTATAAAGTTACGAAACCTAAAAGACCTCGTTATGAATCCGAAGTACGTCGTGACAAAGTCCGAAATAAAACAAGGATTTGTATAGGAGATGCCTTTGACAGATGGAGACGGCTGAAAACGGAGAAGAATTTTGTTGGTATAGGCTAAAAGCCCCGTGCTTCCGTACACAGTGGATTTTCCACGGTCGCCCGTGCTAAATGCGTTCATAAAAAGCTTTATATCGCACCACTAGCACGGTATGAAAACAATCTATGTTCCGACTGAAATGTGGTATTACAGTACATCTTTACGAAATATTTGGCTAATCGCCTTTAGTAAAAAAAAAAAACTTATTGTGTAGGACTCGTCACTTGCCATAGGAAGCTCCTTGTAGCAGCCTACGTTCCTGCGGAATCCTGCAGCTTAGCTGGCAACCTCGAGTCAGGGGGGAGGGGGAGGGGATACGCCGTTCTACAGTATATTGAAAGTGATTGCAGTACCAGTTTTGGCCACAATCCTACATACGGTTCCTTTAAAGATTTATCAATTATGTTGTTATGCCAGTAGGCAAAAGGGGGCTGTTAATAATGTATTTGTCTTTGATCATTCATTCAAAAACACTGATTCATCCAGTAATGAACCAAGTAAATCTTGACCTACATGTGATTTTGTTTAGTTGTCTAATGTTTTTTTTTTCTCAGAATCGTAAGAGAACTACAACCACAACAAAACAACTACAACAACCCAATTTATCCAGAATCACACAGCTCTATTTTGCTAACAGCTCTTAAGAGAATCTTGTTTTTAAGTAGCCTGTTGATTTTTGTTCATGGTATTCAGCTGCAACAAAATTTTTAGCAAAAAAAAAAACGGAATAAATATGCTTGATATTATCTTTTATTCACATTGGAATCAAAACAGGGAATCGAAAAGAATCTGAATCGATAAGCAGAATCGGAATTGATCATAATCTAGCGATACCCAACCCTAGGGACAGTGTTAACTTTGGCAACATTAGCCTTACAGAGTGCTAAGAAGCTCTTTCAGAAAGGCAATTTGGAAAACAAACGCATAATACTTTGTCTAGAGCTGACGTTTACACACGAAGCATTGGTATTGATCCCTGAACCTATAGGGCACTTCACAGATTTTTTTTTTTTTTTCTCTGACATTTCCTTCGGTAATGAAAGTTAACCACAGTGTCTTGAGCAGCTCAAATAGAGGGAGTCTATGGAAACTTCTGTGTTCGTTGGTGCATCAGAAAACGCAACACTTGTAATGCCTTTTTGGTGCTGACATTGTATATCTCCAGTAATGGCGGACTGCTGCTTCTCACTGTTTATAAAAAAAAATGAATGGGTGGATTTTTCCCATTATGAGCACACACTGCGGCCACACAACTGTGCTCGAACACTTTATAAATTGTCCTCTTTAAGTTATGCATATACTTCTCTGTTCTGCTTGGTTATGAGTTTTCTCTTTTCTCTCAATTTATAATCTTTATGTGATTTCTATAGATTTATTTTTATTTGCTTTTTTATTTAAAAAAAAAAGTCTGTAATTTTTCACAAAGTCTAATCCTCATTTTTGCTCTTGTTTGGCAGGGAAATGTTTATGTAAAATGTCCAACCATCCCAGTAGCAATGGCTGTTGTCAGCGCCCTGCATGGCCGGTGGTTTGCAGGTAAACCCATCTTATTTTCTCCCATCTACCAATCTTGTCTCTTTATAGAGTGCCTTGTGTTATTGGTATGACATTAATCACACTCTCCTTCCCTTTAACAGGTAAAATGATCACAGCTGCCTACGTGCCTCTCCCTACATACCATAACCTGTTTCCAGATGCTGCCACAGCCACGGAGCTCCTGAGGCCCATGCACCGGTGATCCCCCTGCCTCTCTGAACCATATGCCCACCCTACAACCCCCCTTCCCAAATGAACTGCTGTGGGCCAGAGGCAGTGTTGTCATGGAGGGCCACCTAATGTATATGAAGTTAGATTTCACAGTTGGACTGTATTTTCATATTGTATTTTAGCAGGGGTGTTGATCTCCAGTTAGAATCACCCTCTCTGCGTCTCGCTTGTAATGGCAAAAGCAAGCTTTAGACCAGCTTTCAGCTTTATGTACAGTGGTCTGTTGATAAGTGAAAACCTGTAACACCGTCGCCCTCTCTAGATGAGCTCTTGACTCCTGAAAACCGGTTTTGAAGGAGATTCTGGTGTTTTTTTTTGGAAGGTATCTTTCTGTTTGCTTGATTTTTCTTGTAAGGTTTTTCCAGCTGTTTGGTCTTCAGGTCAAGAAAGTTTTCATCTGTCTTCATCTTTCCATGACAGACATTGTGTTGTGAACTACTGGTTCATTTTTTTTTTGTTTGTTTGTTCTGTTTCTTTACTTTTAAGCAACCAAAAAAACAGATTTTTTTTTTTTTCTGGAGAGTCTATTTGAGCTGTTTAGCTTTCTAAAACATCTTTGAATTTATAACTTTTCATAATCAAGAATTGATTTTTCTAAAATCTTCTACTGAATAAATGACTTTCACAACACTGTGTAAAAATGAGTTCTGTCTTTGTATTCATGCTGTTATGAAGGGTTGTTAATAGTATACTACCAGTCAAATGTTTTTGAACAGTAAGGTTTTTTTAATGTTTTTTCTGCTCACAAAGCCTGCATTTATTTGATCCAAAGTACAGCAAAATAAAATATTTTTACTATTTAAAATAACTGTTTATATTTACATTTATAATTTATTCTTGTGATTTCAAAGCTGATTTTTAGCATCATTACTCCAGTCACATGATTTTTCAGAAATCGTTGTAATATTTTGATTGGCTGCTCAAAAACAAAATTGTTGAAAACAACTGAGTAGAATTTTTTTCAGGTTTCTTAACAGCATAAATAGAACAGCAGTTATCTGAAATAGAAATCTTTTGTATTATACTGACTCCAAGCTTTTGAATGGTATAGTGTATAATGTTACAAAAGCTTTTTATTTCAGATAAATGCTGATTTTGGATCTATTCATCAAAGAATCCTGAAAAATTTACTTAACTGTTTTAAATATTGATCATCGTAATATTATTATTTGTTTCTTGAACAGCAAATTAGCATATTAGAATGGTTTCTGAAGGATCATGTGACAATGAAGACTGGAGTAATAATGCTGAAAATTCAGCTTTGATCCCATTTTTTTTAATTGAAATGTAAAAATATTCAAATAGAGAAGTTACTTTAAATAGTAATATTTCAAAATTGTACTGTTTTTGCTTTAAATCAAATAAATGCAGGCTTGGTGAGCAGAAGAGATTTATTAAAAAAAATAAAATTCTTACTGTTCAAAAACTTTTGACTGGTAGTGTAGATCACCTGTAGTGTTTTAGAATCTAATTCATTGAATAACTTACAAAAATAATGATTCTGTCCTAATTTACACCCACTTTTTTGTGTACAATATATAAGATGGTTTAAGTTTTTTTTTTTTCACCAAGGCTGTTTGGTTACCAACATTGTTCAAAATATCGTCTTATGTAGAAAAACAAAAGAAAGTCATACAGGCTTGGAATGACACGAGGGTGAGCATATGACAGGATTTTAATATTTAAAGTGAACTTTAAAGTCACATTTTAAAAGGGTCATCGGATGCAAATTTCACTTTTACATCACAGTTTGAACATTAATGTGCGTTGGCAGTGTATGTACAAATCTGCCCTATAATGATAAAAATCCATGCAGTGGTTTTTAATTAATCTGTAAAAATAATATCCCCTTTTTCAAATCGAGCCGTTCTCAGATGCCTGTCGGTGTGGCGTCACACAGATGGAGGCCGCTCCCACGATAGTTGATTGACATAAGCTTCTTAAATTGGACAAGAATTTCTCAGACTGGGCGATTGAGGTGTTGTGTTGCTGGATGTAATAATGAACACAGTGGTCGTCATTTACTCCCGACATCTGAGTTGCAGTGGAATACATTTGTTTGTGAAGGGAATACACCTCCCGATCTACATAAATGCATCTATGTTCGCGCAAATCATTCGTGATCCAGCTTCACTTACAGCAGAAGTGAGTATAAGGGTTTTCTTATGAATCTCTGCAATCACCTTTCCTAATAACGTCTCTGGTTACTTGTGTAACCTTGGAGGGAACGAGACATTACGTATGGGGAAAACCCTTTTCCTCGAAATGCTGAAGCCTGATTGAATCACTCTATTGCTTTGCAATAGCCAATGGCGTCCGAGCATTCGCCTAATTGGCTGGCTTAGCCACTATATACGCGATGTCGGGCGCCAAAATACCTCAGAATCTTTCTTCTTTTTTCAGTTTTTTCACACGGCAATCTACGTAATGTCTCGTTTCCTCCTCTCAGGGAACCAAGGTTACACAAGTAACCAGAGACGTTCCCTTATCGAGTCGGTTTCTCGACATTACGTATGGGGAACATATAAAACCCCGCCGTGTGAAGACTGAGCCGACCAACTCGCACATAGCCGACACCGAGGGCTAAGCGCTGAGGCAGCAGCATACAACTTAGTGCGCTCGCCCCTCCCTTTCAAGGTCGGGTATCGGACCTGATTGCAACACTCAGATGCAGTTTTGGCAGTGAGCCAAAAAAAAGGCGCCGGCGCCATCAGCGCCTCCCCGCACACAATCAAGCGGTATTGAAATGGTGTGATATAGGGGTTGGAAATAAGGCAGCAAACATGTTGGTGCCTGAAAAACATTGCCAGTCTGAATAAGCGGACATAGATAAACGGGGACACTTATGGATGTGTGTTTGTTTCACTTAGTAAATGACTTGACGGATGCAAGAGAATATTACACTGAACCGTCTCGCCTAGACGACCTAGGAGAAACCATGGGCTGAAGCCTGTGCCAGGCTGGGGGCGTATCCTTCAGCGACTCGGTCGTCCAATGACAGAACGTGCGGTGCAAACGAAGGAATATCCAAGTTATAATATCTCGCAAAAGTGTTGTGAGATGACCAGCCCGCCACGAAGCAGATGTCCTGAATAGACATGCCTTTTGCCCAGGCCCAGGAGGATGCCAAGCTCCTAGCGGAGTGGGCACGCACCCCTATCGGGCAGACGAGTCCCTGGGAATCATAAGCTAGGCGCACAGCTTCCACAATCCAGTGAGACAGCCTTTGTTTCGATAGCGGGCCGCCCTTCTTAGCGCCCGCGAAACAGACGAAAAGCTGCTCTGAAGTTCGAAACTGACTAGTTCTGTTTACATAAGCACGCAGCGCACGCACGGGACACAAAGCGTACTTCCGTGACACAGCTTCGGTGCCTGGCTCGGAGGAGCAGAACGCCTGTATAGTGATAACTTGGGCCCTGAACGGGGTTGAGAGCACCTTAGGTGTGTAGCCAGGTCTGGGCGTGAGTCTGACCATACAATCGTTCGGGCCAAACTGCATACAACCACTACTGACTGATAGGGCATGTAAATCACCCACCCACTTTCCACATGCTAGCGCGAGCAGCAGCGCCGTCTTAAAGGAGAGCACTTTCATGTCGCTAGACTCAGCTGGTTCGAATGGTGGACCGGACAGTGCTCTGAGTACCAACGACAGGTCCCATACCGGCATTTGGCGAGGGCGGGAAGGATTCAGCCTCCTCGCCCCACGAAGAAAGCGCGATACCAAGGGGTGCTTACCGACTGAACGGCCCTCCAGCATGTTATGAGAGGCAGCGATATCGGCCACATAAACTTTCAGCGTAGAGGGAGAAACACCAGCATCCAGACGTTCCTGCTGGAAGGTCAATACAGCGGGGATATCACAGCTTAACGGGTCTTCATGCCTGCTAGCGCACCAGTTCGCAAACACTTTCCATTTTAGACCATACAGGCGCCTTGTCGAAGGCGCCCTGGCTTCCGTTATCGTATACAAAATACGTTGTGAGACGGTTAGCTGGTTCACTCCATACTGACTTGCCACACATGCAGATCCCATAGTTCCGGTCTGGGGTGCCATATGGTGCCCCTCGCCTAGGACAATAAATCCCTTCTCAGCGGAATCCGCCACAGGGGGGTCGACGACAGGTTCACCAATTCCGGAAACCACGGCTGGTTGGGCCATTTCGGCGCTATCAGAAGCACAGCATCCCTCTCCTCTCTGATCTTTTGCAGCACTAGCAGCATTATTTTGACTGGGGGGAATGCATATTTCCAACCCGCGGCTCGACAGCGCGTCCCCTTTCAGGGGAGAGTTCATCAGCGAGAAGTATAGCGGACAGTGGGCGTTCTCTTCTGACGCAAAAAGGTCGATCTCCGCTTCGCCGAAGATACTCCAAATTAACTTCACTGTTTGGGGGTGCAGTCTCCACTCCCTGAATAATGCCCTCCCTGGACAGCATGTCCGCGCCGCGGTTCATACTGCCCGGCACATGAACTGCTCGAATCGAGAGAAATACCCAATCTGCCCACAAGAGCAGGCGTCTTGCTAAGCCCTGCAGGGCGCACGAGCGCGTTCCTCCCTGGCGATTAATGTACGTCACCACCGCCGTGTTGTCTGTTCGGATCAGAACATGGTGGTCTTTCACAAACGGAAGAAAATTCCGCAGCGCCAAGCGAACAGCTTCCATCTCCAAGCAATTTATATGCCAGTGCTTCTGGTCTCTCGCCCACACGCCGAACGCTGGCCTACCGTCGCAGAGGGCTCCCCAGCCTGACATGCGTCCGTGGTTACCATCATCCGTCTGACCACCCTGCCCATCGCAGTACCCTGCTCGTACATAGCTGTGCCGAACCAGGGCGCCAGTGCCTCGAGGCACGAACGCGTTATAACAAGGCGCTTCTTCCTTTCTCTCCACGCCTGCGGCGGGATTCGGTCTTGTAACCATAGCTGTAACGGCCTCATATGCAGCAAACCCAGCCGACAGGCGGAGGCTGCAGCTGCCATTAGACCAAGCAGTCTCTGAAACGTCTTCAGAGGAACCGCCCTGCCTCGCACGAACGAGGTCAGTGTATTGTGAATGGACTGGATTCTCTGCTCTGATAAGCGCGCGATCATCGTGCGCAAGTCCAACACCATACCCAGAAAAGTAACTGACTGGCAAGGCTGAAGCATGCTCTTTTGCATGTTCACAGACAAGCCTAGACACGCTAGATGAGCGAGAAGCCTGAGTCTGTGCTCCTCGAGCACACTCCTCGATTGGGCGATGATCAGCCAGTCATCGAGATAGTTCAGCACGCGCATTCCACTGAGTCTCAGGGGCGAGAGCGCTGCATTCATGCACATCGTAAACGTACGGGGGGCCAAAGCCAGCCCGAACGGCAACACTTTGAATTGGTATGCAACACCTTTGAAAGCAAACCATAGAAAGCGCCTGTGATGAGGGGCTACCTGGATGTGAAAATAAGCATCTTTCAGATCCACCGCTATGAAGTGGTCCCCGGGCTGAATGTGCACGAGGATCTGCTTCACTATAATCATCTTGAACGCGCGCTTCGCGAGCACCCTGTTCAGCGGTCTCAGATCTAGAATGGGACACATGCCCCCGTCTTTTTTGGGACAAGGAAATAACGGCTGCACTCAAAAAAATGATTCTTTAAACCTACTTAATTCAATTATGGACAGTGGTTCCACACAGCCACAGCCATTTCACCCTGCAGCCCAAGATTGGCTACCCACTGAAGCTAAGCAGGGCTGAGCCTGGTCAGTACCTGGATGGGAGACCACCTGGGAAAACTAGGTTGCTGTTGGAAGAGGTGTTAGTGAGGCCAGCAGGGGGTGCTCACCCTGTGGTCTATGTGGGTCCTAATGCCCCAGTGTAGTGATGGGGACACTATACTGTAAAAAAGCACCGTCATTCGGATGAGACGTTAAACCGAGGTCCTGACTCTTTGTGGTCATTAAAAATCCCATGGCACTTCTTGTAAAGAGTAGGGGAGTATCCCCGGTGTCCTGGCCAAATTCCCTCCTCTGGCCTTTGTCAATCATGGCCTCCTAATAATCCCCATTCACTGAATTGGCTCTATCACTCTCTCTCCTCTCCACCTGTAGCTGGTGTGTGGTGAGCGCACTGGCGCCGTTGTCCTGTGGCTGCCGTCGCATCATCCAAGTGGATGCTGCACACTGGTGGTGGTTGAGGAGAGATCCCCCCATATGATTGTAAAGCGCTTTGGGTGTATAGCAATACACAATGAAAGCGCTATATAAATGCGATCATTCATTCATTCATTCAACCAAATTGTTTTTGATGAGCATGAAGGGAATTTTTTGAATCTATGCAAACTCTTTGTGTTGTGACAACACAGCTGAATGAGGAAGAATTTATGTGAAATAGTAATGTCCAACCAACTCAATTTATTCACTTCCTTATAACTTAAACCGGTTAAGTTCAGTGAACATGTTTTGGTTTATTAAAAACTGGCCAAATGTGTTTCACTTTATCAACGTAAGGAGGTTTGTTTCAGACAACTCATTTAAATTATGGACAGTGGTTCCATCCAATTGGTTCTAGTTACTTTAACTAAATGATTTCTAGTTAAAGTTACTCCCTTCAACAAAGCATTTTTTGTGTGATTATCTTGCAATGAGTCATAAAAGACAAGATGTCACAAATGATCAAGTGTATTTGTTAAACAAGAGCAACAATTACAGTTACAACCACATTACAAAATTACAGAAATTTTAAACTACTGTCATTTTCTAATTGGCATATAAAGGTAACCAATCAAACCTTAATCCAGGAACAGGAACTGGCTCCAGAAATAACTTCTGCAGTACTCCAAATGTGTACCTGATTTCAGGAGTTCAAGTTTAGTCCATACATCAGTCCCAGCAACATGTTTTTTCATAGGGTATACTGCTAAGGTCCTGAAGAACTTTATCTTCCAACACTCCAACATCTGCTGGTCTTCAATGTCTGCACCTTCAAATCTTATGACATAGATTCCCATGAGTCTTCTGGATCACCTCCTGAGTGCTGCCAACGTCTGTATCCTAGAGAGGATATTTAAAAGAACAGAGTACTCAAATTCTTGCATATTAAATTCACCTTAGCATTTATCATCCTTGAAAATAACAATAAATAAGTAAATAAAAATAAAAAAAACAACTTACCATATACTCCATAATAACACTGCTAGTGTCTTTATTTGGGTACTTCAATGTCATTAGTCTAAAGATGCAGACAACAACAAAATTCATGAGATTTAGCCTTTACATTTTTCTAAAAAAAACCCACACATTTGAAAAATGTCATTCATCTATTATTCTGTCTGATCATTTCCTTACGGGAAATACGGGCAAGCAGTTCAGATGGAATTCTACCTAACACTACAGTGGAAAATGAAACCATAGCAGTACACAGTAAAATCCACAGAGTAAAATCAACTCTATTCAGAGAACATTTGGTCCCTCTCTAAATAGAGTTAAATTAACACTGAAGCAGAGTTAAAGTTGATCAGATAATTAAGTGATCAATTAAAAGGTGATTGAGCATTAGTGATAGACACCTGCTCTTAACAAGCAGAATCAATGAAGAAAGAGAAACACAAGAACTACAACTGATTTCAGCCACAGATTAAATCAACTGAAATAAAATAAGTGATTAAATCTCTCAAGATCTCAGCAGATGATGATTAAACAACTCCACAAACAGCAGCACCAGCTTCACTCATTATTAACCAGACTGACTTTATTTCTGTCACATGTCTACAGAAGGTCTTATTGAGATTTACAGAGGATCAAAAGTTGATGTTTTAGTGGTTAAAATGATGCCACCATCATGGAGATCAGCATTTGCTTTAGTTTAGCTCTTGACCCTTCAGTTTTTGGGTTAGATCTCTGTTTAACTGTACATGTGATGTTGTAAAACGGAGTAGTCAGTGCTTTACATTAAGCACATTTTAATTGACTTTTTATGTTGAGATGTTTATTGTGAGATGATTTGATTATATCCAGGGTAACTTACAACTTATAACCATAACCAACCCCGTAAAACTTCAGCAGTCAAAAGAAAAAAAACTTCGATGTAATAGTAAAGAATTATTTTAGGTTTATGTAAAGCATAAACAACATTATTACTCACAGACACACAGACATCAAGTACCAGCATATGAATCTCAACAATGGTGACAATCAACAAAATGCTTCATGCTGCAATGCATGCTGGGTAACAACATAGTAAAAACTCCCATCATGCACTGCAGTATGAATAATTATTGTCACCACTGTTGAGGATCATATAATAAGTGTTCATGTCTAAAATCCTGAGCAGATGCACCTCTTTTTTTCAAAATTGAAGCTTTATGGTGGTGATTGTTTAATAGGATCTTTTTTCAGCAATATGCCCATCAATAAACCAAAGGGAAAGATTGCTTCATAATGTTCACACAAATGAGCTATAAGCAGAAAGTGTAAAATAATCTGTTGTTTTAAACATTTGATTCAGCAATACACAAATATTTGCTGTAAAACAAAATTACAATTGCTTAGAAGCAAAATTATTGTAAGTTATTAAAAGGGTCAAGAGACAAACTAAAGCAAACCTTGACCACAATTACGGTGGCATTATGTTTTTTTTTTTTTTAATTATTATTATTACAATTAAGCCAGTCTGCTTAGTAATGACTGAAGCTGGTGATGCTGTTTGTGGAGTTGTTTAATCAGATTTTGAGAGATTTAATGTCTTTTATTTCAGTTGATTTAATCTGTGGCTGAAATCAGTTGTAGTTCTTGTGTTTCTCTTTTCTTCATTGATTCTGCTTGTTAACAGCAGGTGTTCATCACTAATGCTCAATCACCTTTTAATTGATCACTTAATTATCTGATCAACTTTAACTCTGCTTCAGTGTTAATTTAACTCTATTTAGAGAGAGACCAAATGTTCTCTGAATAGAGTTAATTTTACTGTGCAGTCCATATGCGCTTTCACATGTCCCAACCGCACGAAATTATCTATTAACGGCGCAATATACCAGTTAAACTCAACTGCAAAACAACACTAAAGGCATAGTAAAATCACTTACAGAAATTAAAGACTTTGACTTGACACAAAGAAAACTTTAGATTTTCTTACCTGACTGGTACTTCTAGCTCTGACGCCATGATACACCTCCTTCGCACCGTCTTCATCAAATGCGTTGGAAACGTCATATCCATTTTTTTGAACGGCGAAATTAAACTGTTTACGTTAGTTTACCGATTGATAATTAAGTAAAATGGAAACTTAAACAATTTAAATTAATAGAGCACACTACAATAGTGTTTTGGTGGAAAAAGAAACATACTTGTGTTGTTTTAACAATAAATACCTGGGTAAAACGAACAGTGGCACAAAACCATTTTTTTGAGTGTGTATAGCCCGCACTCCCTCTGCTCCTCGGGAACTACCTCTACTGCCTACTTGCCTAGGAGAGAGGAGATTTCTGCTCGTAACAGCGGGGTGCTCTGTTCCGACACTTCTGACATAATCACACCGTTGAAGCGGGGTGGTCTGCGAGCGAACTGAAGAGTATAGCCGCGCTTTATAGTGTTGATTACCCAATCTGACACCGACGGGAGCACTTCCCACGAGGTTCAGGCTCGCGGGTGGAGCACAACCAGCATACCTGGCTGATTGCTGAGCTGATGACGATCTGGACCTGGACCTGGGGGGAGCGTTAGATCGTTTGGGGAGAAGGTGCGGCAGCATCTTCGACTACTTTAGTGCTTCCGCAAACTTCTCAGAAAAGGCCTCGACTGCGACTCCAAAGAGACCTTGTGGGCTCACTGGGGCGTCGAGGAGCTGCCTCTTCTCTGCATCTCGCATCTCTGTAAGTGTCAGCCACAGGTGGCGATGCAGAGCCACCAGACTGCCCATGTTGCGGCCTATCCCCTGGGCGACCTTTTTAGATGCAGCCAGGGCTAGGTCAGCTGGTGTCCGCAACTTGCGGAGTGACTCTGGGTCCGGGCCTTCTTCGTCCAGGGACCTCAGCAGTCGCGTCTGGAACACCTGCAGGACTGCCACTGTGTGAAGGGCAGATGCTGCGTGTCCTGCAGAAATATATGTCTTCT
This sequence comes from Labeo catla, assembly GCA_012976165.1. NCBI lineage: Eukaryota > Metazoa > Chordata > Actinopteri > Cypriniformes > Cyprinidae > Labeo > Labeo catla. The sequence continues at coordinate 173,137 of VONZ01001225.1, forward strand.
TGGCAATGTGAGCTGTGGCTCGACATGGCTTAGAAGGCAATGAGGCGGTTTTCCAACCTCGGGACGGACGAAGGTGAGCCGCGACGGCGTCCTCAACGGGAGGCGGTCGCGAGTACCCCCTCTTTTCCGCCCCCTTCGCCGTCGTGAGAAGCTGAGTCCCTTGTGCATGGGCTCGGGCTGAGAGAGGGGAGCGCCATGAACGAGTGAGCTCCTCGTGGAGCTCAGGGAAGAAAGGGGCGGGTCTCTGCAGGGTCTCTGCTTGGCGGCCTGCGCCGAGGAATGACCCGTCCATCCAACGTTTGGACGGCTGTTCAGGGGCTGCCCAGTCTAACTCCAAATCCGCCACAGCCTCTGTGAGGTTGTTAATCAGCTCCGCATCCAGTGAAGTCTGGGTGCAGCTAGCCTCTGACGGGGCATCCGACCAGGCACCTGGGAGGGCGGGAACTCTCTTCAACATAGACGAGCGGGGGCTCCGGCGTACGAGGGCGACGTGGGCACTGGGCCGACGTCAGCCCCTCGTTAGAGCCTCCTGAATAGGAAGCCTGCGGTCTGCCGCCCCGCGGCTTGAAGGCGGCGGGCGGGGAAGACGCAGGGTCCAGCGGGCCACCGCTGCGAACAACGGCCAGCCTCGCACGAAGGATCTTGATAGGCAAATCCTCGCAGGCTTTGCAATCCGATCCCTCCAATGCCGCCTCAGCATGGGCACGGCCCAGACACAGCACACAATCCTCGTGTGCGTCTGGAAAATCCACGGGCCCGCCACACATGCGGCAAAGTGTCATCTTCTCTAAATAGAAATATTCCGCCAGAACGCAAGAGGGGACCGCTATTTCTGTCCGCGTCGTCCACTCTAGTCGCGTAGGTCAACGGCGAAAACCGACTCCAAGTGAAGAAGAAAGATTCTGAGGTATTTTGGCGCCCGACATCACGTATATAGTGGCTGAGCCAGCCAATTAGGCGAATGCTCGGACGCCATTGGCTATTGCAAAGCAATAGAGTGATTCAATCAGGCTTCAGCATTTCGAGGAAAAGGGTTTTCCCCATACGTAATGTCGAGAAACCGACTCGATAAGGGAACGTGCTAGTTAGCAAGTTTCGTGGATAAACGCTAAAGTAAACAGAACAGCTCGTCACTTCACAGAGAGAAGAGAGGGGCGGGGCAAGCAGAGCTCATTTGCATTTAAAGGAACAATCCCTCGGACTAGGATGACTTTTGCAGAGCTCATTTTGACAAGGTAAAAAGGGTGTTGTTTTACACAACCATTGAGAATTTTTAACCAAACTATATTATAAACTTTTCATTAAAGACCCTAAAGAATCATATTAACTTGTGGAAAATGGGCATCCGATGATCCCTTTAAAATATTACTAGCAAAACATTAATAACTACAATCAAAAACATTTATACCAAAATAACTGGTAAATAATACAAATGAAATTATTGGAATTATGTGTGACCAAAATATTACATCAAAGTAGGCACACTTTGTCTAGTATCAATGATAGCATGATCTGTTTATTCTTGAATGAACTTGCCCTCCTTTAGAAAAGTCATTTTAAGTGTGCAACTTTAGTGTTAATTTTAACATTAACATTAACCTTAATCAGACATGTAAACTGCTAGATGTCTCTCTCAACAGATGTGAGGTGTAATATATCTTGAACCCTCTATCACTGTAATTACAGCTCATGAGTCTAAATATTGAGTCTATTGTATATTGTAAAGCTGGTTAATGTGATTTATTTGAGGTACACTGAAACCTTGGGAATTTGCCTCAGGAAGTATTACAAATCTGACAAATCTGAGCAGCTAAAGTCAAACCTTCTCTTCCAATCACAGGATGAACCAGCTCAGCCATAGGCAATATTCCAGCTTTCCCAGACAATGTTGTGTACATAATGTCAAATGGGCGAGCAACTGTCTGTCCACTCAGAATAAAGTGTTCAGAAAGACTTTATAATTCTTATCTACTTAAAGGAATAGTTCACCCAAATGAAAAATCTCATAAATTATTTACCCTCATGTTGTTCCAAACCAGTATGAAGTTCTTTTCTGGAACATAAAGGAAGATTCTGAAAAATGTTGATAGCGATTTTCAGTACAGTTGGCTGAAAAAAAAGACCAGGATTGAGAAAGGCTGATCTAGTGGCTGCATGTACGTCATGCGAGTATCTAAGACAACAAGGCACAAGGTTCATGTGTATTAAAAAAACCCTCATGCAGATTACAAAAACATCCACTGACAGAGGACACAATGTTCAAATGTTCAGCTTTTACGTCAGCGCTCAGTGTACTAGTGGACTGTAGTTCTGTAAAGCTACTGTAAAGTGTCCAGAACCCCACAGACCATGACATAACATTAGCAGGCAAGATGGGGTTTTTTGCTCCGTGTACCAAGCTACTGCCTTTGAGGAATGCTGCTTCCCATCTGTGGTAGTAAATCAAATGTAAAATAAATCGGCCAGGTCTCAGAAGCACAGGTCTGCAGTGAGTCTGAAAAAACAAATTTGGCAGCTCATGTTAAGAATAGAGACTGCCTCATTTTCCAAATTTGATGATATAGAGAAATTACAAAATCAAATTGTGCTTCAGTGGTTAGTTTGCATCCATATCATGACTATTTTAAGATCTTATTATATTACTTTTTACAAATACAGTTGAGCTTAAAAGTTTACATACACCTTGTAGAATCTGCAAAATGTTAATTATTTGACCAAAATAAGAGGAATGATACAAAATGCATGTTGTTTTTTTTATTTAGTATTGACCTGAATAAGATATTTAACATAAAAAATGTTTACATATAGTCCACAAGAGAAAATAACAGTTGAATTTATAAAAATGACCCCATTCAAAAGTTTACATGCACTTGATTCTTAATACTGTGTTGTTACCTGAAGGCTCCACAGCTGTTTTTTTGTCTGTTTTGTTTAGTGATAGTTGTTCATGAGTCCCTTGTTTGTCCTGAACAGTTAAACTGCCTGCTGTTTTTCAGAAAAATCCTTCAGGTCCCACAAATTCTTTGGTTTTTCAGCATTTTTGTGTATTTGAACCCTTTCCAACAATGACTGTATGATTTTGAGATCTATCTTTTTACCCTGAGGACAACTCAGCAACTAGTACATAAGGTTCAAATGCGCACTGATGCTCCAGAAGGAAACACGATGCTATAAGAGCCGGGGGGAGGGTGAAACGTTTTAAATTTGAAGATCAACGTAAACTTAACTTATTTTGCCTTCTGGGAAACATGTATCTTCTGTAGCTTCTGAAGGGCAGTACTACATGAAAAGAAATATGATATTTAGGCAAAATAAGAAAAATGTACACATCTTTATTCTGTTCAAAAGTTTTCACCCCCCGGCTCTTAATGTATTGTTTTTCTTTCTGGAGTACCAGTGAGCATTTGAAAACTTTTGAACAGAATATGTGTCACTAAACAGGAAAAAAAAAAAAAAAAACAGTTGTGGGTCATTCAGGTAACAACACAGTATTAAGAATCAAGTGTATGTAAACTTTTGAATGGGGTCATTTTTATAAATTAAACTATTTTTTTTATGTGAAATATCTTATTCAGGTCAGTACTAAATAAAAAATAACATGCATTTTGTATGATCCCTCTTATTTTGGTAAAATAATTAACATTTTGCAGATTCTGCAAGGTGTATGTAAACTTTTGACCTCAACACATAACATAAACGTTTCAATAAAAATTACAAGTATTTATACTATAAAGGGATAGTTCAGCCAAAAATGAGAATGAACAATCACTTACTCACCCTCAAGTTGTTCCAAACCTGTATGAGTTTCTTTATTTTGTTAAACACATGTAATTTAAACAGTACAGCATTGACTTGCATATGGAAAAAAATATTATGGAAGTTAATGGCTACCAACAACTGTCTGGTTACCCAAATTCTTCAAAACATCTTATTTTGTGTTCATAATATTATCTGCAAGTACAGTACAAAACTGATACATTTAAAGTAGGCTACATTACAAGTGCATATTCAGTATTCAGTTAAACTTTAATTCTTTTACAAGGGTATGTATCAGTACAAAATAACATAAATAACATGGTATAGCACACAAATTTGCAGTATCAAGCAGCAAAACGAGCTGTTTTGTACAGCTAAAAATAGCTGGACGCTAATAAGACAGGAAGCCAGACCCACGAAATTTACAAATGGTGAAAAATAAGGTGGATATGTGAAAGAAACAAAAACAAAAACAAAAGTGCAGTAAATAGTAAAACTGTTTGCGTCACAAACCAGTGTGTTTATGATCATTCAAATAAAATGGCAACAAATACCGATTTGTAACATTACACATGATAACGGACTATTTTTGTAGAAGTTGCTGCTGACAACGGAAGCCTCTCACGTTTAACGTAAAAATGGCCGCGTCCCAAAAAAAGCTGAAAAGCGTAAAAAATATACTAGTTATATCTTCGCATGGGATTGAAACGGAATCTGTTGGTGAGAGACCACTTTCTTTTTTATGAAATCTAATTAACAAAATACATCCACAATACTGTGTAAAACTGAGTTTTAGCTTTGTGTTTACGTTCTCTAGAGCTGACGTTATTTGCCATGTCTACTAAGCAGACGACCTCCAGAGGGAGCTGTAAGCCTGTTTATACCCTCTCTTCCATTGCCTGGTAAGCATTTGCCACAGTTGACGTTTTGGAAATGACATTTAAGACATTCTTCATAAGCTTCTTTGTATTCGTTTGTGCCTATTTGCATGAATTCATGCATTCATGCATACAAAATGTTTTGACTGTTTGTCATTCATTCCGTGCTTGTTTGTGCTGGGCAGCTTGAGAAACAAAAGAGTGTCAATGCAAAATATTAGGCATACCAGAAGTCTGTTTGATACTAGGAGGAGAAAGTGGCCAACAACAGAACTTCCTAATAAAAAGCAATGAATGAAGAGCCAAACACTGTTTTCCCTTGTGAAAAAGGCTAGCAGAGCAGGAATGCTCTATAGGAAAAATCCATGTGGAAAATACCAGCGGTGATCAAAAACAGCACTTTGATGTTCACAGACGTCTGTAATAGAACTGCAATTAATGACACAATTGGTTGGCACAGTTTTTTATTCTTCATCCATGGTATACAGCTCTGATAGAACACATAGGCTACATCTATGTGTAAACATATTTACAGATGTCTTTTTTAGTGTTTGCACATCTGTCTTTAGGACTTTTCTTTCCTGTCAGGCATTTAGAAATGTCTTTAAGATGTTTGTGATATAGAATGAATATAAAACTGACTTTTTAAAGACATTTATCAGTTGTTTGTACACAACAGATGGTTTCCAGGTGAAGCACTCTTTAATAGACGTCTTGCAGACGTGTGCTACAGTATATTGATATAAGGCAACCATGCGCAAATGCAAAATCAAGAAACACTGGACATGCATTTCATTAATTTGTTTGAGACAAAATAGCGCCAATTATCCCCATGGGGAAATAATAACTGATAATGATTTAATTATATTCTCCATGTGCTAACCAACGTCCAAACCATGTTTGAGCTCTCTTACCGTTTCTCAGAAGCTTTCAACATTTCCCAGAAAAATTTACTATTTTAATTACACTAAGATTTATGAATGTTTTGAAAAGACTTTTATGCTCACCAAGGCTGAATTTATCTGATCAAAAACAAAATAAATTGTGTTACAAATACAAAATTACTGTTTAATATTTTATTAATCGGTCCGTTTTATCAGTCATTACTCCAGTCTTTAGTTTCACACTTCAGTTTAGTTTCATTCTAATATGCTGATTTGCTGTTAAACATAAGAAATGTTAAGAAACATTTCTTAAAACTGTTGTGCTGCTTAATATTGGAAACCATTATAAATTTTTTTTCAGGATTCTTTGATGAATAGAAAGTTCAAAAGAACAGCATTTTTACAAAATAGAAGTCTTTTTTTTTTTCTTACTGGCCCCAAACATGCAAACAATGGTGTACAGAATATGATTTTTTTAATGTTTTTACGTTTTGGAGAAGAGTGTTGTTTTACCATAGAAGAATTGACAGGTTTTGTCCACATTTTGACCTATTACATTCAGGATATATTTTTGTGACAGGACCCAGAAATTAAGAAATTAACCATGTGCCAACCAACCCTGGTTCCTCTTATTTATCAATTAATTTAGTATTTAACTAATTAATTATTACTCGCTCTTGTTCTTACATGCATTAGTGCCACTGTCTATTGTGCCATTTAGATATAAACTGATACAACCTTCATTTCACTGCAGAACACTTCATAAGTAACCATGTGTAGCTGGTGCATGTGATTTGTTTTGAGAATATTCATTTTGGTTTTGTAATTGCTGTTGGTTTTTAATGTCTGGCGCTCAAATCTCATTCACAAGAAGCTGCGTGCTGTTTTTCTACTAAATAAACCTCTTTCTTTTTACTAAGAGGACTGGCTTGTTCTAATCTTTCGCAGACGTCCCAAAATCTCTACCACATTTCTTTGTTTTTAATTTGGAGAGACGTCTGTGAATGTTTAATGCCTTAGCCAAATGGTGACACACACTCAGAAACTTAGACAGAAACAAAATGCAAATTGAAAGCTCAAGTGGGTCACCCGGAAACATTTGTGTCTGGAATTGTTTTAATCTGTTTTGTTATAGTAGATAATACAGATAATATCCATCCTGCTGGATTTTAGCTTTGTGTGGCAAACCAAAAGAAAGTTCCCATATAGCAAATTATGCTATGAAACTATATCTAAATGAGCAAAACTGCCCTCTTAAAATAAAACTGTTTTGTAAAATGTACTGTTGTCAGCTCAAACAGCATTTCCATGTCAGCATGTCATGCCCAAAAAAAGGTGCCCAAAAAAAAAAAAAAAGCATGCCCAAAAAAAGGTGAAAAGCGTAAAAAATATACTAGTTATATCTTCGCATGGGATTGAAACGGAATCCCAAAAATCTGTTGGTGAGAGACCACTTTCTTTTTTATGAAATCTAATTAACAAAATACATCCACAATACTGTGTAAAACTGAGTTTTAGCTTTGTGTTTACGTTCTCTAGAGCTGACGTTATTTGCCATGTCTACTAAGCAGACGACCTCCAGAGGGAGCTGTAAGCCTGTTTATACCCTCTCTTCCATTGCCTGCTTAAAGCCACATTTAAACTGCATTTTTGAAGTTCAAAGTCGCGGCACCATAGCAGTCCATTATATGGAGAAAAATGCTGAAATGATTTCCTCAAAAAACATAATTTCTTTGCGACTGAAGAAAAAAAAGACATGAACATCTTGAATGACAAGGGGGTGAGTAAATTATCTGTAAATTTTTGTTCTGGAAGTAGACTTCTTTAAAGGAATAGCTCAACAAAAATTTAGCATTCTCTTTAACATCACTTGCTCACCAATGGATTCTCTGCAGTGAATGGGTGCCGTCAGAGTCCAAACAGCTGATAAAAACATTACAATATTTCACAACAAGACTCTAGTTCATCACTTAATGTCTTATAAAATGAAAAGCTACATGTTTGTAAGAAACAAATCTATCATTAGGGCTGCTTCGTTAAAGGAGAAGTTCACTACCAGAGCAAAAGTTTACAGATAATGTACTCACCCCTTTGTCACCCAAGATGTTCATGTCTTTCTTTCTTCAGTCGTAAAGAAATTATGTTTTTTGAGGAAAACATTTCAGGACTTCTCTCCACACTCTTAAAAATAAAGGTGCTTCAAAATGCTCAAAATTTTTGTCTAAATGGTTCCATAAAGTAGTCCTATATTGCTGTTTTACCTTTTTTGTAAAGGCCGTTTGATCTTCTTTGCATGAACACTTTGTAAACACTGGATCAGTACTTCTGCAGTGATGTAGGATGATTTTGAAGTTGAAGGAGACATGGGACAAAACATGTCCAGTAACTGTAACTGCTAGTAGGTTTATAAAATGAGAATACTTTGAAAAATTTAATTTAATTTTATCATTATTACATGAAATCTATGACACTTGCTGTCACTACATCACAAACAGTGTCCACAGAGTAGGGCTCAAACATTCATTTTCTATAAAATTCATAAAAATGTTTCTTAATGATGAAAAAGAGCTTGTTTTATCAAAAGCAACACTTCATTATACCTCATATTAAAGCAGTCAGGGAATATCGGGGCAGCTGTCACTCTAAACAACCCACTTGCCACATTGCACCTCTGCAGAGTACAAGTTTTATAGTTTTAGAATATTTTAATCCTAATGTTAATATTTCCTGTGTCACAACCATGATATGTCAACACCCTCTTCTAATTTTGGAAATTATTTTAAATGTTTAGATCATTTTATTCTCTTGAAGCAGGTTCTTTTAGCATCTAGCATCAACAGAGAAAACTACATGGCTACTATGTGAACTCCGTGTGTCTGACGGTGGTGATTGGCCAATGACATTCGTGAAGTCATCATATTTTTGTGGTTTTTGATTATATTAACTGTAAAATTTTGTTTTCTAATAATGTGTAAATAATAAATGTGTGACTTGACAGCATATATTGCTTTTGTGGATTGATAGTCATTGCTTCTAGCAGAGTTTGGGTTGAGGGAACATAAGATTCAGGGAACACAAGGCTGAGGCATCACAACATTTTGGCCAGTTTAAAGTTATGAAATTATGGATTTATTTCTTCTAAACACACAGCTTTTCTTCTTCGTAAGACATTAACTGAAGGACTGGAGTCTTCTTGTAAAATATTGTGATGTTTTTATCAGCTTTTTGGACCCTCATTCTGACGGCACCCATTCACTGCAGAAGATTCCTTGGTAAGAAAGTGATGTAATGCTAAATTTATCCAAATCCATTCTGATGAATAAACAAACTTTTGGAGAACTGTTTCTTTAAATACTTTGGCCAATAATTGTTTTAGCTCAGCCTCTTTAAAATGTAAAAAATATATTTACTTTATATTGGAAATGGAAAGAAATTAAGAAACGGTTCTGTATCGACAAACTAAGCCTTTACTGTAAGATACTGCTCACATATGAACAATAACATCAGTATAGTACACTGACAACTAAAACCAACTATGAAACAAACTATGACTGATTCCTTTTCTAGTTTTTACAGTAGGTACATTGAGGATTGATGTAACTGTAGCATTACTGAGCATGCAATACTTTGATTTTTCCAGTAGTCCAGAAATACATGTTTGTAGTAATATGCATATTTACATATGTACAAGGTCCAAGGCGTATGAGTTATCTTGACAAACCGGACAGATATCTTCATTCTGTTTCCTCTGATGATGATTGTGGTCTTTCTGTAGTGTAAGGCAGTCTGTTTCACTGTTTATATTCTCTTGTGAGCATCCAGAAAGATAAAATCAGTTAGAAGGCAGTGGAGAGGTGTGAGCCAAGATGTGTTTGTCGGTCATTCATCTGGTCTATGAAAGATGAGAAGGAAAATTAGGATTAGAGGATTAGAATAAAAATGTCCTAAAATTTACTCAACCTCACATCATCCAAGTTTCATCTCTTTCTTTCTTTAATCGCAATTAAATTAAGTTTTTTAAGGAAAACATTCCTGGATTTTTTTATCGTAAAGTGGATTTCTATGGTTCCCAATGGGTTGAAGGTCCAAAATGCTGTTTCAAGGCAGCTTCAAAGGGCTCTACATGATCCCAGCTGATGAAAAAAGGGTCTTATCAAGTGAAACAATTGGTCGCTTTTGAAGAAAAATATGATAATGTATGTACTTTTTAACCACAAATGCTCATCTTGCACTAGTTTGACCTTACACATTATGTAATCACGCACGCACGATGTAGGTTGTTTACAAAGCAAATGTACAAAGAAGGTCAAAACGCCCTTTACAAAATATGGTAAAACAACGATGACCGACAATTTTACAGTTAGAGGAGAAAATGAGATTGAGTTTTTCTGCCCTACCCTACCTTTTTTAACCATTATACAAAGATGGAGAACTAACCACACATGACTTTTCCAACTTGATTGTGTAGAGCTAGTGCAGGACGAGCATTTATGGTTAAAAAGTGTGTGTATATATCAGAGGTTGTGCTAGACTTTAACATTCTCTGTCATTTTGATTGACATGGTCGTAAAAAAGGCGGGCTTTCGAACTTGCAGAAATGCCATCTTTTCAGGTCAGCTTCTCCGCAGGCCGCATAGGCACTGCCGATCAAGGCCGACGAGCGCCTACAAGCCTTGCAGGGGAGTGATGGGTTGCCCCGCCAGGTGTTCCCCTGTGCTGTCCCACCATCGAAGGTGGTGAGGGAGAATAAGTACCCCTTGGGTGGGTCCAGCCTGTTCCTTGGGCAGCACCACTGGCTGCAGAGTGCCGATGGAAGGAGGAGCCTTCGGAGGTTGGTTCCTCGGAGGGGAACTTCTCACCCTCACCATACGACCAGTCAGGTATCTGCCAGAAGTAGCACCCTTCCGATGTTTGCCAGAACACCTAGATCTTGGCAGAGGCACTGGCACCCCGCCCCTTAGCAGGAAACGGAGTCTGGTCCACAACTCTGCAATGGTCATCCTCCCGCAATAACAGCATGACTCGTCCACAAAGGCTGACTCAGTGTGCTTATCACCCGGCGCCAGGTAACGACCGCATCCAGAAACAACGTGTGGAAGGGCATTTTTGAAAGACACGCCTTTATAAAGACACCCACCTGTGAGTGCTCTTTTAGAAAACTGCTCTTTTAATGTGTTGAGGTGTACAGGGGAAATGGCAGCTGCAACACAAAAGGGAGTAGTGCAGCCTAATGTGTGCAATCCCACTCGACACTGGAGACCACCGCCGCTGAACCTCCATGCCGCCAACACACGAGCTGTAAAGAGCATGCTGAACTTGTTCAGTTTCTTCTTTGAACTGTAAAAAGCAGAACGATACTAAACCGCTCAGCTTCTAAGCAAAAAGCTGAGTATGCATTGGACCTGCTGCCTAATTATACTTGCGCTGTGATCAGCGGCAGTTGCCAATGTGCATTGGCTCGTTTGGTTTACACTAGAAGTGGATTGGTGATGTAAGGTACAAATTAAGATTCCATCAGAACATTGTTGATACCTGAGTCCGAATTCCACAAAGAGGCCCAAGACAACATGGATGATTGTAAATCAGGCCCTAGTGCCAGCCTGAAGTAAACCTAACCAACCAACTCACAGTTTACACCTTCACAGTTTTGAACAACTTGCAACATTAACACAAAAGAACACAATTATTGATAATCCCAACTCAGGAAGTCTTCTAAGAAACCCAAGATTAATTGTCAAAGATACAGCACATCAGAACCATCACATGAGGGTGGTCCTCCCCCACCCAAGACAAGGACCAGGCCAAGATTCCTTCTATATCCTTTTGTTCCACAGAACATACCCTTAATTCACAGAATGACACAGAGACTGTCTTTTTACAAATATATGCACCAAAATGATTAATAAATGAACATCAGTCCTTTGCATAACTCCCTATCATAGATCCCAATTCATTGGTCACAATACTGACGTGACATCGAAAGTGACTGACTGAAAGAGAACTTTATTTCTTTTTGACTGAAGAAATAAAGACATGAACATGGGGGTGAGAAAATTATAAAGGAAATGTTTATTCTGGAAGTGAACTAATCCTTCAAGTATATGAGTGCACATGCGCTATAGTTATTGTAAAGAAGTGTAAAGACTGTAACAATACTTAAAATTTAATATTTTAGTATGCTTATTATATTTATTAATTCTTATTTTACATTTAATTAATCTATTTTCATCAACTCAAGATAAACTGAAATTATGAGCATCAGCAGTTAAGAACTGAGGGGTCAAGGGGTCAAGAACTGAGAAATCAAGATCTTTTGACATGTAAGAGGTCATTGTACTATAAAACATCCTGTACATTTTAGAACTCAAAAACAGCTTATATTGAAGCCAATCTGCCAAAATGACAAAAGCCAAAGCTTGTGGAATGTGCCACATTATGATGTAATAGTGTGGCTAAACATCACCTCCGCAGAAGAAGATCAACTAATCACTGCCTGTTTAGCCCTGCCCACCAAGTCGCACATATAGAGAGGCAAATGCAGGTCTATGCAGAAACCAAATGATAAATATGGCTCCGAAGACAACAAGACACTGTGCAGTGCCAAGTTGTAGAAAAACACAATGTTTGCGTTGCCTTCCTTCTGATCCCAACATTGTGAAAGTGTGGATGAACTTTATTTTTAAAAAGTTCTCAGTCCTTTGTTTACTCCATTTTACTGTGGATTCGTTTACAAACAAAGCACAATTAGACGCAGGATTTTCAGAAAGATTGAAACTAAAAGACAATGCTGTACTGACTATTGGATCCAACAGTAATGTCAAACCACGCAAGTGTTTTTATTTTGTGCTCATTTATGCTTTGTCTGTTGTTGCAGATCGTTTGATATTTACTGAGTATTTATGCGTTTTTAATCTAAATCACATCAGCGTCCATCTGTAAAGCATGTAGGCTGTGAAACATGCATGACTGTTAGCCAATCATAGTAGTGGGGGTTTACATCTGAGTCTACGATCTGTCACGTCTATTCAAACAGAGCGTTCTGATGAGAAGGATCAAAACAGGACAGAAACTAACCTATTACTTCTAAATTATGATGTTTTTTGATGTAAAAATCTTGCTAACATTATAAGTGGACATCAGAAAAATGTACAAAATAATAATAAAAAAGGCTGTTCATGACCCCCTTAAGTCAGGACAGGTAAGACGCTGCAGGCTCAATCAAGAAAGAAATATCGATAAATTAAATACCAACCCAAATATCACATCTGTTCTAAGTACTGGGGGGTATATATATATATATATATATATATATATATATACTTTTATTGGCACTTGTGATATTCTGAACTCAATCAAAGATTGACTATTTAATTATATACTTACACACTTCCTCTTGGATTTCAACATTTTCGACAACTTGTAATCTGTAAGAGAAATTTAGATATTCTTTGGCTAGATCTATAGTTTTGACATAGGTCATAACTTGTACAAAGCATTCAGACATATAAAGTTTGTATACAACAACATGTGGAAGCCTGATTCTGCAACTGAATAAAACATTAAAAAGGTCATTGCAATCTTTTATCACACAATTCTGACTTTTCTTCTCACAATTGTGAGGTTGCATTTCTGACTTTTTTTTTTTCAGAATTGCATGATATAAACTCGCGATTGTGTTTTATAAAGTCAGAATTGCAAGATATAAACCTGCAATTCTGACTTTTTCTCAAAACTGCATGACATAAACTGGCATTTGTGAGAAATAAAGCCACAATTGTGAGAAATAAAGTCAGAATTGTGGGATATAAACTCAGTTCTGACTTTTTTTCCTCAGAATCCTATTTTATGTCTTGCAATTGTGACTTTTTTGCAATTGTGGGTTTTTAAGTCAGAATTATGGCATATACACTTATGGTTCTGAGAAAACGAACCATTTTTCCCCCTTAGAATTGGACTTTATAACTCGCAGTTGCAAATTCATATCTTAGAATTGCAAAAAAAAGTCAGAATTGTGAGTTTATACCTTACGATTTTTACTTTATTTCTCACAATTGCAGGGTAATATCTCACAATTCTGAGAAAAAAAGTCAGAATTGCGAGTTTATATCATGCAATTCTGTATTTCTCAGAATTGCAAGTTTATATCTCATTATTGCGGGTCTGTGTCACTATTCTGCAAACTCGCAATTGTGAGAAAAAAAGAGTCGGAATTATGAGATAAAAAGTCACATTTACATTTGTATTCTTTATTCAGTGGCAAAAACGGGCTTCCATAATAACATGAAAACAGTTCGCAGCAAAAACTGTTCAAGATAATTGTAGGATAAGACAAAGTTACCCCCAGTCTGCTGACATTCTTGTTCTGTGAAGCTGACGCTTCAGCTTCTGTTAAGAAAACAGAATTACAGATGAAATAATATGCACAAGTGACGTCACATAGTCAACAAATACTTATTTTTGTTGTGTTTTACGTTTTTTAATCTGACCTAAAGATGATGAATGTAAGTTACGAATAAAAATCTGTTTGTTTCTGGCTTAAGCTGTTTTTGTCTCAGACTTTCAGCTATTTTCATCATGGACTACACTCTTAAAAATAAAAGTGCTTTACGATGCCATAGAAGAACTTTTCTGTTGAAATGGTTCCATAAAGAACCTTTAACATCTGAAGAACCTTTCTGTTTCACAAAAGGTTCTTTGTGGTGAAAGAAAGTTCTTCAGATTATAAAAAGGTAAGAAAGAGATGCTTCTTTAAACTGAATGGTGCTTTGTGGAACCAAAACTGGTTCCTCTATGGCATTGCTTGAAGAACCTTTTTAAGCACCTTTATTTTTAGGACTT